>ML283210.1:2501-18957 GCA_005239495.1 Nicotiana undulata
ATTGTTATGTCCGGGTAGTTAGGCCCACATCATGCCTTGTATGTTTTCTTGTAATGCCTGATATGTTTTTCGGTATAATGCTTCATATGATTTATTGTAATGCTGTATGTACTACAAAATTATTTTGTGCATCGTGTTATTCTTCTGAGGATTTATTGAAAAGAAATTATGAAATATATGGGAGCGGGCCGTACGCCACGGCGGAATTGAAAAGTAATTGAAATATATGGGTGCGGGTCGTAAGCCACGCCGGAATTGAAAAGTAATTAAAATATATGGGAGCGGGCCGTACGCCACGGCGGAATTGAAAAGTAATTGAAATATATGGGTGCGGGTCGTACGCAACGGCGGAATTGAAAAGTAATTAAAATATATGGGAGCGGTCCGTACGCCACGGCAGAATTGAAAAGTAATTAAAATATATGGGAGCGGGCCGTACGACACGGCAGAATTGAAAAGCAATTAAAATATGTGGGATCAGGTCGTACGCCACGACAGTGTTGAAAGTAATTGAAATATATGGGATCGGGCCGTACGCCACGGCAGTGTTGAAAAGAAATTGAAATGAATATGGGATCGGGTCGTACGCCATGTCGAGTGTAGAAAGTACCTTATGGGAGCGGGCCGTACGCCACGGCGGATCTAAGAATTTGTAATTTTTGTTTCATTCGGTGGTCTTACTTTTGAAAGTGCTTTATTGTTTAAGTTCAGTAACTTCTTGGATTTTTCTGTTCTCAGTACATGTACTTGTTGCTTATTTCCCTGACATGCCTACTGTATTTCATCATATTTTATCATATGTTATTACAACTGGACCCTAGTGAGTATCGAGTCGACCTCTCGTCACTACTTCTTCGAGTTTAGGCGGGATACTCACTGGGTACATATTTATTTAATATGTACTCATGATGCACTTCCTTTTCTTTTCTGTACTTGACTGTACAGGTCTAGAGGCTGGCACGTCTGACTATTAGGCCGGTGCTAGATATTGATAGCGTGGTCATACTTCTCAGTGAGTTGCTTTCTCGGCGACTTCCTAGCAGCACCCTGGAGCTCTTTTGTTATATTTCTCCGCTCATTTAATTCAGACGGAGACTCTGTACATATTGTAGTCATTGTATATTCAGTAGTTTCCCATGACACTCGTGACACTAGTTCCTGGCACAGACGCGTAGTGTATTTATATTTTGGGGTTTTGGGATGTATATCCATGTGTATGTTATATCTCGGCTTGTATCTACTATGACTTACTTTCGCTCAAGGCTAGTATCATGTTAGTTGTTATAACTAGAAATCTCTGACTTGTTTAATTAGATGGGAAGGGTAGCACTTGGTGTAGTTTGCGTTGGCTTGCCTAACCCCGTCGTTGGGCGCCATCACGACTCGTATTAGGATTCTGGGTCGTGACAAAATGTTACTCTCAACTAAGTGCACTTGTATTCGACTTCAAGAACTTACTTCTGTTAAACCTCGCAGTTCATGTGCCCTCGCTAGAAGGAAGGTCCCAAAATCACAATATTTACAATGACAACACACGGGATAAATTCACAAAGACACTCACTCTCACAATGAATTTCAAGTGTTACTACAAATCATGTCATAGGCTTTCCCTTATTTTAATTCGCCGCCTATTCTAAGAACGTTCAGTTTGAGATCCCATAAGGACTTTTTAAGCTTGTAATGTAGGTTTAGGGAAGGGTCGGATAAACATTTGGGATACAAGTGACTGCATCCTCCTTGAACACTACTCACATTTTTCTTTCTTGATGCACTTTGTTTCTTTTCAACCCACATATACCTCATTGGCATCTAGTTACCAACATAGAACCACCTTATATACCTCTCTAATTTTCTTCAAGGCTCCATATTTATATATATACATATATCTCTTTTTCTTTTCTTTTGCTTTTTTTTTTATATTTTTCTTTTGGAGCTTGAATAATTTCATGTGAAACTTTGAGGTATGTGTTCCTACACTCAACGTACAACCTTACCAATTTCCAACTTGACACCACAACCCCAACTTAGGCTTTTAGCCTTATTCTCATTGTTCAAGGAGGGGCGAGTTCAAAGAGGGAATTATTTTACAAAAGGGGAAAGGTTTGTAATGAGGTGGCCAAAGAAAAGGTTAAAGGCTCAAATGGCGTAACTAGTGATAATATCTATATAATGGGTAGATTGAAAGGCTAACTGGGTTTTCAAATAACACAAAGACTGCCTAAGGTCATCTCTCCAACCGAACATAATTATCATTAGCATTGAAAGACCAACCGGGAAAGTTCTAGATGACAGAAGTAAACACAAGAATTATTTACACAAATACTAACACACATGGCACATGAACTGTTTGACTCAACATAGTTTTAGCTCTCGATCCAACACTTAGAAACTCAAAGCTTTCATCATATGACATATACAATTCTGAGTAAAAAAAAAACGTCAAAGAGCGAGCCTCAAGTTCACAAAATGATTAACCCTAAAATATTATATATATATATATATATATATATCCACAGAAAGGTACAATTTATTTACACATACATGCTTGAAACTATACAATTACACCAAACCGGTAAAAATGTTTCATACTATTGCCATGGTTCTACTATTACACCCTTGGAAAAGAACCCGACGAAGCAAAATCAAGGGGAATTCATTACTAACTACTAAGGACGTTATGCATACCACTATATAAATTGTTTTTTTATATATATATACAAAGATCACAAAAAAAGAGAAAATATATACAAGGATTACAGAAAATAGCTATCCAACCCCCAACTTAAAATCATGCATTGTCCCTAATGCATAAGAAATTGAAAACAGAGTTGTGGGGCTCCCTGGGGCGCACTAAGCGCTATGGGAAGCTGAATCATGTTGAACTACTGTGGGGTCACCCAGGGATGCTGAAGTTATGGCTGATGTGATCTCAGCCTGAGGAGTAACATCCACGGGTGGAGAAGGGGTCTCCAACTATCCTGATGATGGAGCTGGGGCCTGTGAGCTGCTAGCCTCGCCTGATGATGGCTGAGTGGTCTATGGATGAGCTTTAGCGACCATATTTGCAAGCGAGTGTGCTATCGCCTTCTGTACATCTGCTTCTTCTTCTTCTTCTTCTTCTTCTTCTTCTTTTTCTTCTTCTTCTTCTTCTTCTTCTTCCTCTTCTTCAGCTGTAGTGACGGCAACCTGATTACCTTTATCCTGAGGACCCTCATCCTCCTCTGATAGTGCCTCCTCATTTGTCTCCTTCTCATCAGTCTCCCCTTCCTCAGACTCTTCAGTGTGTCCGGAATCTTCCCCAAAAGGGATGTTAGTGGGGGCAAGATGAGCTGGAGTTTGGGAAATCCCGACAGTCTGTGGATCGGGAGTTATCATCAAGGTAGTGAAATCAAAATCTATCCCAACCATAGATTTTCCAGCTCCCTGCTCTCCTTCCTTTGGCATGAAGGAAGATAGATCAAACTCTAGGTTTTGCATCTTGTGGAGCTCACCCTTCAGTGCATCGACATATGTACAGAGCTTAGGCAGGCCTCCAACCTCACCCCGCTCAACTTTCTCCAACCTCACTTCAATCTGCTTCAGGCGATCCTCATAAGATGTATGTTGCTGTTGGAGTGCCGTCACTAAGGATTGGACACGAAGCAATTCCTGCCTTATAATTGTGGGGAGCTCCTTCATCAGCCGGTCTACCTTAGAATTTATATGCTGATATAAGAGACCTAGCTTTGAAAGAGCTAGCAATGCGACCGAAGGCTGTGCAAAGGTGGCATGTGGAGTGGGTTGTGGAGTGGCTGTGGATGCCATTGTGTCCTGAGGAGAGGTAGGTGTCTGGGAATCTGAAATATATGTGTCAGCTGGAATGAGGATCTGAATCTCTACAGGAGCAACCGCTTCCTTTGGCACTGCATCACTAATGCGCGTGATATCAATATCCTTCAGCGCGTTCACCGTCTAGTCATGGTGTGGAAATGGAGAGACTTCCACAACATTACAGAGAGTTGTGATAAAGCAAGGGAATGGAAGTGACGTGGCCGTCTGGTTAGCCCTGACCCCCAACTCTCGGAAGATAATCTCTCCCACATCAATCTTGATACCCATCATAATGCATGCAATGAGAATGTCTTTCTCAATGTTAATATCAGTTTCATTCCTGGACGGTATCAGGCGGGAAGTGACAAAGCTGAGCCAGTACCGACCCTCCCGTGTGAGATCTTCTTTGTAAATTTTTTGGGCAGGGTCAATCCGGGCTGGGGGTCCCCTTTTCTATCACCGAGGCTATCCAAGCATGCTTACTATCCTTGTTGGCCATTTTGGTATCGTACTTAGCTGTGCCAGGTCGCCAGTCCGCAAAGTACAAATCATTTATGGTGACTTTGTCACATAGCACCTGCTTCCCTCAAACTAGGACTGTTTCACAGAAGACATTGTTCCGCTTTTGTTCAGCTGACTTAGAGGCCCCATAGGATGCGTAAAATTCCCGCACAAGTATTTCATTAAAATTCTCAGGGACCTCTATGAAGCATTCCCAGTCCCTTGCCTTAATATTCTCCAGTATGTGGGGGTAGTGCTCCTGTAACCTGTTCAGGCTCAGTTGTTTCTCTTCTAGGATCTTTCATTTTTAAGCCCTTCTTTGTACAGGCTCATGGAGCCTGTGACCCCAAAACGGAGTTGTAGATCTTCCCCTTTTTTTGCTTCTTGCCTTTGCTTGTAGGTCGACTGACGGCAAGGTCTCCTCCTCATCAGACTGGGAGGGCTGTTCAACAGTTGATCGGGATGTTTTCGGTCGTGGATGCTTGGCCTGTTGTGCATGTTGGCGGGTGGAAGCCCTTTTTTGTCCACGAGCGAATGGGGAGCGCATTGAAATAGATTTATTTGGTGCCATTTATTCAAAGAAACTGTGTGTGAGCGGAATAGCAAACATAAGAGAGAAATTTTTCAAAGGAATCAGAAGATGCGATGGGTTATGCGGTCGCATAACCACTATGCAGACCGCAAACCCGTCGCAAAAATTGTATGTCTGCAGAAGAAAGTCAGTTATGCGATCGCTTACCCACTATGCGGTTCGCATAACCATCGCAAAACTGTGTACTTAGAAGGACCAACACACTATGCGATCACAAAACCCACCGCAAAGACGGGTTTGCGATCGCAAACCTATCGCAAACCAGCTTGGAAAATGGACCATCATCTTATCGTGTTTGCGATGGCTTTGTGATCCACATAGCAATTATGCGATCGCAAAAGCCTTCGCATTTAAGAATTGTACCAGGTTGCCAAGGGATTTCTTTGCGTCAACTTTGCAGACCGCAAATCCCTTATGTGGACCGCAGAAGGTGACGTTGGTGCCATATAATTTATTACCCAGCAAGTTTGTGTTCAATGAAACCCTTAGGGCGCCTTGTTACGAATAGATAAAACATAGGGACACCTAAGAATGAACAAAAGCGACAACAACACAAAACGAAAACAAGAAAAATCAAAATACCAGAAAAGAAAGAGGGGAGGAAGACATACCAGACGTAGACAATAGGAGAACATGATCTTTGAATTGGAAGCACACGTGATTTCGAATGATTGATTCGTGATCAAATGCCTAAATCTGGGTTAGCCATTTTTGTTGTTGTTGTTTTGTTTTAGTGCAATGTGTGAGTGTGAGTACCGGTGTGCAAGGGAAGGGGTTTATTCGAAGAGGCAAGGGGTTTATACCTGGTGGGAATGCAGCGTTTAAGTGACCGCATAACACATTATGCGACCGCATAAGTGTTATGCGGTAGTTTCAGGTCAGGTCACTTACACCCATGATGCGATGCACTTTTGCTGTCGCATAAATGATATGCGGACCGCAAAGTGCACACCTTCATCGCATATTTACAATCAAAATTTGCTCAACCAACTGTCCAGGTTTGTGATCACTATGCGGTCCGCATAGTCAATATTCGACCGCATAGTTGTAGCAAACTTCCCAGGGTGACTTTTCTTCCATTGCATTAGTATTTTCACCTTGTTTTATGACATTTTGGACCACCTGCACTCTAACACACACGTCAACTTGCTCAATTAAATCTATCTAACAAAAATAAAAATTAAAGAACAAAAAGAATGTTACCACACATGGGTTGCCTCCCACGAAGCGCTTGATTTACCGTCGCGGCACGACGAAGTTAGCCCTTTTTTGGGCTTACTCATTGGTCGGGTATGAACCATCTTTGAGAGCCAACAGCTCCACCAAGTGTTTTTCTCCATTGTGCCCAAGTAGTGCTTGACTCGCTGGCCATTCACTTTGAAAGTTCGGAGTCCATCCTCCGACTCTAGTTCCACCGCTCCAAAAGGGGAAACATTTACCACTTTGAACGGACCGGACCACTTTGATTTGAGTTTGCCCGGAAACAACTTAAGTCTTGAATTGAAAAGCAAAACCAAGTCACCCGACTTGAAATCCCTCTTCAAGATCTTCTTTTCATGGACGAACTTCATTCTTTCCTTGTAAACCGTTGCACTCTCATAGGCATGGAAACAAAATTCTTCCATTTCATTGAGTTATGTCAATCTCATATTTGCAGCTTCGGCCCAGTCCAGGTTCAACCTTTTCAAATCAACATGGTTTTGTGTTCCAGCTCTACGGGTAGATGACATGTCTTGCCAAAGACTAACCAATATGGAGAATTTCCAATAGGGGTCTTGAACCCTGTGCGATATGCCCATAACGCATCATCTAGCTTTCTTGACCAGTTGGTCCTTTTGCATTGACAGTTTTTGCTAGAATATTCTTTATCTCCCGGTTGGAAACTTCAACTTGGCCACTTGACTGAGGATGCTAAGGTGTGGCCACCTTATGCTTTACGCCATATTTCTCCAGTAGCCCGGTGACAGCCTTGTTACATAAATGAGATCCACCATCGCTAAGAATGGCTCTAGGAGTGCCAAGCCGTGTGAATATATTTTTCTTTAAAATGCGGTCACATTCCTTGCCTCATTGTTCGGCAACGCGATTGCTTCATCCCACTTGGACACATAGTCCACTGCCACTAAGATGTATTTCATACCATACGAGCTCACAAAGGGACCCATAAAATCGATCCCCCACACGTCGAAGATTTCAACCTCCACCACAAAGTTCGTCGGCATCTCATGCCTCTTAGAGATTGACCCTTGACTTTGACATTGTTCACAAGCCTTGACCATTTGATTGGCATAATGGTAGATCGACAGCCAATAATAACCACATCCAAGTACTTTCGCCATCGTTCGATTTTCCCCATGATGACCTCCAACCGGCGAGTCATGGCATGCCTTGAGAATTGGCATAATCTCCTCTTCTGGAACACATCGCCTAATGATGTTATCAGCACAAATGTGGAACAAGAAGGGCTCTTCCCAGTATTATTGACGACACTCCCTTATCTTTTGATAAGCTTCCAATCCATCATGAATGAGGTCGCTAACCAAGTAGTTAGCAATATCGGCGTACCAAGAAATGGATGAAGAAGACAATGCCAGTATATGCTCATCAGGAAAGGCATCATTGATGTCAAGATTCACATTCGGTCTGCCGTCTTCTTCGAGCCTAGACAAATGATTCGCCACTTGATTTTTTGTGCCTTTGCGATCCTTGACGTCAAAGTCAAATTCTTGCAATAAGAGGACCCAATCTTGGTTTGGAATCTTTCTTTGTCATGAGATAGCGAAGAGCAGCATGATCAGTGTAGACCACCACCTTGGACCCCAACAAATAGGCTCGAAATATTTCAAAGGCATAAACAATGGCAAGAAGTTCTTGCTCAATCACAGTATAATTCACTTGAGCACCATTGAGCGTCTTGCTTGCATAATAGATAGGATAGAGAACTTTGTTATGCCTTTGGCCAAGCACTTCTCCAATAGCTACACCATTGACGTCACACATGAGTTCAAATGGAAGAGACCGCTCTGGTGTGACAATAATGGGTGTCGTGGTGAGCTTCTCTTTCAATTCCTCAAATGCCTTAAGGCACTTTTCATCAAACACAAATTTGTTGTCTTTTTCAAGGAGCTTGCACATGGGATTTGCAATTTTTGAGAAGTTCTAGATAAAGCGTCGATAGAACCCGGCATGTCCAAAAAAGCTTCGGACACCTTTCACCGAAGTTGGTGGAGGAAGTTTGGATATGATTTCAATTTTTGCTCGGTCAACCTCTATGCCATGTTTAGAGATTTTGTGCCCCAAGAAAATGAATTCATCCACCATGAAGTGGCATTTCTCCCAATTTAGCACAAGGTTGGTTTCCTCATATATTTTGAGCACTTGTCTAAGATTGTCGAGACAATGCTCGAAAGAGTCACCTACCACCGAAAAGTCGTCCATGAACACCTCTAAAAACAATCCTCCACCATGTCTGAGAAGATGGACATCATGCATCTTTGGAAGGTAGCCGAAGCATTGCATAGACCAAATGACATCTGACTAAAAGCAAAAGTCCCATATGGGCATGTGAACGTTGTCGTTTCTTGGTCCTCCAATGCTATGTTGATTTGGTTGTAACCGTAATATCCATCAAGGAAGCAATAAAATGACCTTCCCGCTAGCCGATCAAGCATTTTATCAATGAAAGGCACAGGGAAATGGTCTTTGCATGTGGCACTGTTAAGCTTCTGATAATCCATACACACTCTCCACCTGGTGGCCGTCCTCGTTGGGATGAGCTCGTTCTTCTCATTGTGGATCACTGTCATGTCTCTCTTATTCGACACACATTGCACCGGGCTCACCCAAGAACTATCCGCGATGGGGTAGACCACCCAGACATCCAACCACTTGATTATCTCCTTCTTGACCACCTCTTGCATTGATGGGTTCAATATCTTTTGGTGTTCAACACTAGGATTGCTTCCTTCCTCCAGTTGGATTTTATGCTCATAAATTCCGGCGGGAATTCCTCGGATATGCGCTTTTGTCCATCCAATTGCTTGGCGATGTTCTCGCAAGACATTCAACAATCTACCTACTTGCACATCATCCAACAAAGAGGAAACAATTACGGGTAAAGTATCATTAGAGCCAAGAAATTTATACCTAAAATGTGAAGGAAGTGGCTTGAGCTCAAGTTATGGCGGCTCAATGATGGAAGGATTTGCGGGAGGAGTGGCTCTATTCTTTAAGTCAAGAGTGAGATTCTTCGGTGCATAGGTGTAGGACCCACGTCCTTCTAATGCATTCACGGCTTCCACATACCCATCCATGTCCTCGCCATCAAAATTCACCAATATGGAAGCTAAGGCTTCCCCAAGGCACTCTTCCTCCATCTTCATGTCACTAGCATTCTTGACCTCATCAATAACATCTATGACCGAGATCCCTTCATATGCATTCGGCAACTTCAACCCCTTACTAGCTTGGAAATTGACTTCTTCATCATTCACTCGGAACTTGATTTCATTTCGTTCCGAGTCCATCAAATCTCTTCCCGTGGCAAGGAATTGTCTCCCCAATATGATAGGAATTTCCTTGTCAACCGCACAATCAAGGATAACAAAGTTGGCCGGGAGAAGGAACTTCCCCACTTTCACTAGGATATCATCAACAATACCCACGGGTCTCTTGATTGAACGGTCGGCCATTTGCAATCTCATACTCGTGGTTCTTGGCAAACCCAATCCCGCTTGCTTGTAAATAGCAATAGGCATCAAGTTGATTCTAGCACCATTATCACAAAGTGCCCTTGCAGAATCTCTCAAACCGATAGTACATGGGATGGTGAATGCGCCCGGGTCTTCCTTCTTCTCAACGGTTGTCGTAGCAATAATAGAACTAACCCGGCGAGTCATACTCACCACTTCATTATTTGTAGATCTCTTCTTGGTCATCAAGTCCTTTAAGTATTTGGCAAATCCCAGCATCTCTTGGAAATCCTCCAAGAACGGAATGTTCACCGACAATTGCTTTAAAATATCATAAAACTTCTCGAACTTTCTATCATCTACCTTTCTTGCAAGCCTTTGAGGGAATGGATGAGTAAGTCGAGGAATTGGTGGAGGAGCTTTTGGGGTCTCCTTCACCTTTTCCCTTACCTCTTCATGCTTTTCTTTTTGAACTTTCATCTCTTGGGAGGGTTTCTCACTTTTAACAACAACCGGAACTTCAACTCGTGCCTCAACTTCTTACTCAAGATCATCTACTTCAACCACTTGTTCATTTTCATCTTGAAGGACTTTCCCACTTCTTGTAATGATAGACGTGTAATGAGAAGATGAACCGCTTGCATTCCCCTTTAGGTTGGCAATTGTATCACTTAGAAGAGTACCTTTGAGCTTTGGATTTTTTTCTCTCGACAAGTCTCACATTTGCATTTCAAGCTTTTGTATAGAGGCGGTATGTGACCCCACTATTTCGGACATGTTCTTCATTGTGGCGTCGCCTCTTTCTTGGTATTGCAAGATCTTCTCAAGCATTCCTTCCAACTTGGATTCATTTGAAGAACCCTCCTTGTAGTGCGAGGAGTTAGAATATTTCCCCTTTGGTCGAACATAAGGATTAGAACTCCGGTTGGCATAATTGTTGTTGTTCCAATTGCCTTGGCTCAACCCACCTTGATCATTGCGCCAATTTTGTTGGCCTTGCCCTTACGGTTTTGGCCTCCATTGATTTTGTTGGCGATTCCCCCCTTGAGAGTTATGAACATAGTTGGCTTCTTCGAATTCTTGGTTTCTCATTGGTTGCATGTCTTCCACATAATTGACCTTCTTTGTCTAATTTTCCGTGAACATCTTGGTTAGCACATCAATGTTTGTGGCAAGCCCAGCAATAAATTGGTCTCTCTCCTGGTTCTCTTTGATCATGTTGGTTAAAGAGGGAGTACCATAAGAAATTTCACCACTGGCATCTTCAGAGTGCCATGCTTGATTGTGTTTGGCCATTTTGTCTAGAATCTGTGTAATTCTGGGAAATGACTTGTCCATGAAAGATCCGTCTGCTGCGTTTTTGGCTATGGATTGGGATAATGGATCTAGACCCATGTAAAATTTCTCCATCAAAATAGTATCTGTGAAACCATGGTTCGGTGACCTCACCAAGTACAACTTGAATCGATCCCACGTTTCATGTAAGTTTTCTCCTGGTAGTTGTTTGAAGAAGAAACTTTTATCTCTAAGCTCGGACTTTTTGCTCTGTGGGAACCACTTGGACAAGAAGGCACGGACAAGTTCGGTCCAAGAAGTGATAAATTGAGAAAGTAGATTTTGAATCCACTTTCTCGCCTCTCTGGTAAATGAGTATTTGAACACCCGCAATCTCAAGGCATCATCTGTTACATTGTTCTGTTTATGCATGGCGCGCACACCCAAGAAATTCCTAAGATGTTGTGTTGGATCATCATCCGTAGAGTTTCTGAATAATCCTTCTGCCTTAAGCATTAGGATTAACCTGTGGTCTACTTTGAATGTAGCAGCTTCAACCCGTGGGGGGAGAATAGAGTTGGTGTGCAAAGATATTCTCCTCTTAATCATAGTCGGCCATTCTTACCTAGTGCACCAAGCAAAACAAGCAAATCGTGATGGAATAGAAAAGATATAAAGTAAAGTGCACACTAGTTAGTAATTTTAAAACCGTATTCCCCGGCAACGACGCAAAAATTTGATACGCTCAAATTACACCTTAAAATAGTTTAAAACGGTTGATGTCAAACATAATAACCCAACTAGGTTGGGGTCGAATCCCACAGGGAATAGGCGTGAAAATATTACTTGAATAGTGTGAAGCTTAACTTAAATTGTGTTTCTATTTCGTAGCGTAACAAAAGTATGGTAATTGAGTATAGTAGTAACAAGTATGATTATATAAGATTATAATTAATTTGATTAACTAAATCAAGCTTGTGTCCCCTTCAATGAAATGTAATGCTATCAGTGTTAAGTATGATATATTTCTAATGGAAGGTCTTTTTAATATGCAAATGATTTCTAAATGACTACCCAATATTTTCCAATAGTTTGGTAGTATTTTCTCCTTATAATTTTTCCAAATATAAAAGAGTTGCAATCAAGAATAATCAATTTATGCCAAATAAAATCCACTTGTTTCTAAGCGATTCTATTAAACAAGATTTAACACCTTGAGTTTTTGATATTTACTTCTACCAAACCCTAACTCAACTTTTCCAAGTAAAGAAAGAATAAAATGACACTTGTTAATGTTTGCAACCACCAACAATAAATGAAGAATGAGAAATAAATATATATATCAACCAACCATTATATATATATATATTCAATGTTAAACACCCATTAACATTACACCAATTTAGGGTCCACAACCTTAGTAATTAAAACTAGTTACACATGCTACAAAACAAAAAGATGAGAATATTTGATGTCATAAAGCTTACAAAGTGCAAGATTCTTCACTCTCAATTTTCCAAAAGATCGGAATATTCAATTCTTGGAATGTAGCTCCTTTTTCAGACCAAATGTCCCCACAAAACCCTAATAAATCTATTTATAGTGGGCTAAAAGTCGGGGCCAATTTCGGACAAAATACCATTTCAAATGAGTTATGCGACTGCATATCTGTCACATAACAGATATGTGGTTCGCATCTTCTTTAAATCCATCGCATCTTCTCAGAACTAGGTTCAAGGTAGTCGTCGCATAGGGATTATGCGGTTCTCATTGTTGATATGCGACCGCATCTTGCCACCGCATTTCTGGGCTCAACAACTTCTACTGGAGGTTTGCGATCCATTATGCGGCCCGCAGACTTGTTATGCGGTCGCATAATGGACCGCATTTCTTCTCTTGAAATGGCCAAACAAACTGTTGTGGTTTGCGGTCTCCTTAAGCATTCTGCGGTCCGCATATGTAGTTTGCAATCGCATTTTATCTTCTTTTTGCTCTTTTGCTGCTTTTTGATTTCATTTCCATGTTTTTGGGTCCTCAAGCCTCATACACTGCAAAACATCGAAAATTACATAAGAATAACGGACAGTTTCATTTGAAACGAGCTAAAATCTAAGCAATTGGTATTAAATGTGCCGAAATTCTCTGGCACATCATTGTTCTACTTCTACCTTGTTCTATTGTTTGCAACTATAAAACTAAGAGACAATATTTTTGGTTTTGAGTTGTTTTTCAATTGATAACAGGATCTAGGGCCGTGACTTCCACCTAGGTTGTTACCTAATGGGTTGTAAGCTCTAGGGAAAGTTTGATTGGTCGGGGTTGTAATATAGCAATCACACTCGATTACTCACTCTATACCTCTCGGTAGTTTGAGTGATTTTTCCCAATTTGGCTTTCTCAAGTCCAAATGGGTATTGCATAAAACAAGTGATAAATGCTCAAGTCGGGTCTCACTATCTCTAGGTTCAACCCTTTAATTGGGTCTATCAACTTCTTGAGTTCACCCCAGTTTCTTGTTACCCAAGTTTTCCTGGACTTAGTCTCTCTTTCTCAAGTAGAGACTAAGTCAATTAGGCATGAATAAATGTTTGCAACCATTAATTCTTGAATTCAAGCAAGAACTAGGCTAAATATCACTAACCCAATCCCAATCAAGCCCTGAATCAAACACCCATTAAGTACCCACACTAGGGTTGGGTCACAACCCTAGCTAGAAATTTAGCTACTCAAAGAAAATGCAGAAATTAAAGAAGAAATTAAGATAGAATCCATAATAATTAATTATAGGAAGAAAATCTACTGTTTGGAGACAAATCTAGTACAAAATTACTTGAAGCAGTAAATAAAACGGCTCAGGTACTCTTCCCAAAACAAAACTTAACCTAAAAATGACAAAAAGACCTATTTATACTAAGCTAAAAATATCTGACAAAAATGCCCCTGCGAAAGTTGTGCAGCCGCATAATTTTGAGTGCGGTCCACACTCTGAGCTTGACTGAATAACTGGGCCTTCTGCGGTCGCATAAAAGTGGGATGCGGTCGCACTTCATTTAATTTTGTGGACCGCACATTTTTTAGTGCGACCGCACACTTGACTTGGGTTGGGACTTGCACTTTCTTATGCGGACCGCATATTCATGAGTGCGACCGCACTTGGAGTCCTGCAGCCGCACAATAATGGTGTGGTCTGCATACCCTTCAGTTGCCCAAAATTCCAACTCTCTGAATCTCTCTTTTGCGGTCGCACCAAAATTATGCGGTCTGCATACTCTGAAGCTAATTTGACAGGGTTTGCGGCCGCACACAGTATTGTGTGGTCCGCAATGTAAGCAATTTTGCCTTGTTTTGGTCCTTGTCCAATTTTGACTCATTTTTAAGTTGATTCTCACTTATTTGGCTTGTTTTCCAATATTCCTGCAAAAAAGCTCATTTCATTAGTTCTCGGGGATACCTTTAAGCATTTTTGAGCTAAAACACAAGTAAAAGAGAGCAAATATGCTATCAAAATCCCTACTTATCACATTCTACGACCAAAGACCTTTATGATTACTGAAAATTGTCATGGATAGTATAAATGTTTCTTGTCTTCGTAGGATAAGGATATTGAACCATCAATTCATTTACCCCTATCATCTTTGATGTTTGAGGGGAGTTTTTCTTCGTGATACTCTGCTTGGCTTGTTGCCTGTTTATCTAGTTGTATTTCTGTAATGAACCAGCCGGTCGTTCCGTAGAATCTGCATTATTATTACTGTTTTTGACTTTTCATGCATTGATTATACTGTTTATGATGTGTTGGAGTCGGTTGGCTCGGGCTCAAAATGTTTGTAGTGAGAATTGAGACACTTAGTCTCTAAAAGTAGCTTTATAGTCGGAAAAGTCAATTGGGAGTTGACTTATTTGTAAATGATCTCGGAATGTGGATTTTATGGCTCGGATAGCTTCGTTAGGTAATTTGGTACTTACGAGTGTGTTCGGAATGTTTTTGTGATGTCTGGTGTAGAATTAGGCTTGAATTAGCGAAAGTTAGTTTTTGGCGTTCCCGTCGGCAATGGAAAATAGACTATTGGAGAAGGTTCGTAATGTCATTTTGGATATGTGTGCAACCTTTCAGGTCAATCGGAGGTGTTTTGGATGGTTTCGGCATCGTTGGTGGAATTTAGGAATTTCAAAGTTCATAGGCTTGAATTTGATGTAATTTTAGTGTTTTTGCGTTGTGGTTGGTGTTTCGAGGGCTCGACTAAGTTTGAATGATGTTATGGGATGTGTTGGTATGTTTGGTTGAGGTCCCGAGGGGCTAGGGATTCAATTCGGATGGTGAACTGGGATTTTTGGACTTAAAATGTGCAGCATCAGTTGTTGGTGTTCTGTTACTGTCATTACCGCACCTGCGGATAATTGACCGCGGGTGCGATCCGCAGAAGCGGTGAGAGTGGTCGCAGGTGCGGGTTTTAAGACCCTTGAAGGAAGAACTGCAGAAGCAAATGATTTGGCCGCATCTGCGGGCCGCAGGTGCGACACCTGGGCTGCAGGTGCGAGAATGAAGTTCGTTTAATGAAATTCCGTAGGTACGGTGGTAGTGACCGCAGGAGCGGTCCGTAGGTGCGAGAAATAGAGCCGCAGGTGCCAAACTCCTGGGCAGAAAGTATATAAGTGGGACTTAGCGATTTTTAGTCTTCTTTTCACCATTGTTCATACGGATTTCGAGCTTTTGGAGGTTTTTTGAAGAGGAAAACGATCGTTCTTCATTGAGGTAAGGTTTTTGGACTCCACAACTCAATTATATATGATTAAGACCTAATTAGTGGTGTTTAATTGGGAAAAAATCACTAGAAAAAGAGAGAATTAGGGCTTGAGATTATGAGACCTTTTAAGGGTGATTTGAGGGGTCATTTGGACTCCGATTTAAGCGTTCTTTATATGTATAGACTCATGAGAGGATGAGAATAATTTTGGTATAAAATTTGTCGAGTTCCGAGACGTGGGCTGGGGGGTCAGTTTTTGGCCAATTTCGGAAATTTTGCTTACAATTGATATTTTTCGATTGGGTTTCATCTCCCTAGTGTATTTTGATGTGGTAAAATATGACTTTGATAGATTCGGAGCATTCGGGAGCTGATTCGAGGGTCAAGAGTATAGCGGAGTAGCTTTTCGGGCTAGTTTGAGGTAAGTAATGACTTTAAATCCTGTCCTGAGGGTATGAAACCCCGGGCTTAGCATCCTTTCACTATTTTTGAGTGACGTACACACTGGATGACGAGTGTGTGGCGTGCATGAATTGGGAAATTGGACATTGGTTCCTTATGAGGTAACGATTGAGTTGTGAAACTGTTTTTAAATCATATGATAATAGTATTTCTATGTTTTTGATATATTTGGGATGTAAGCCATGTTTGGGGCCTCGTACCGATCTGATTAAACCCCTTGGGGGGCTATTTCCGATATTCCTCATGTGATAATTATGATTTACACTCAGTCTTTCTTGTTGAACCATTTTGACACTCAGAAATTGTTGATATTATTATTGTCACACCTCCTTTTTTCCCGATTGGGGTGGGATAAGAGAGTTTTTCCAATTAAAGTGACA
>ML283211.1:8401-22594 GCA_005239495.1 Nicotiana undulata
GGGGGGGGGGGGGGGATTATGACGATAATTCAGACGTATGGCTGGTGTCTTTCGCGGTTGAGGCGCGGACCTACATGATCCCTTCTGGTATCGTTTTTGCAATCTTTTCTTGACTCTATCTCGACCGACACCAACCGTTGGGTTGGTCTGTTGAGGTCGTCCTCGTCCGCCCTCAACTCAACACAATTGGCGTTGTGTATTTCTTCCCAAGTGTCAGATGGAAGAATCATCCACTCCCCGCCTTTTCAGCGGAGCCACTTCCTCATCACAATGCGAAGACTCTTCTACTAGGTGCAGTACCGGTGAGGCTAGAGTCTTCATTGGTGGAGCAGCCGCTTGACGGCCGAGTTGACTTAAAGCCGGAATCTAAGAGAAAGTATTTCGCACAAACTCGGTTAGCACAAACTGCAACCCGGCCGAGGCAACCGCTTGACGAAATGCGGGAACGGGAGACTTCGCCTTTTTTGAAGCTCTTCGACCTAACACCAAAGGGAAAACAGTAAATTAAAGAAAAAAAGGACTGTAATGAGGACGAGGCATTTAAAAAACGAAATCTGACTTACCGGTCGAGGGCTTAGGCCCAAATTTCTTGTTGAAAGACGCCCAGTCGTATATACCTACTATGAGGGGCACGACTTGGGCCACCCAGCCATCAATATTTGTGACCAACGTAGGGAGATGTTTCTCGGCTACACAAAAGGAAAAGAAAGCGATTAAGCCACAAAAAAGGGAAAAAGGGGAAATAATGTACTTCAATCGATGATTCTCATTGACAAAGAAGAAGTTGAACCAAAACCGACGATTCTCCTTGTCGTCCATTCCTGCCACTAGCCCCTTGGTCCCGCGGTGGCAAAGATGTATCATCGTGCCCCTGTGGAAGCTTGGCGCGAAAAGATGCAGCAAATGGTGAATAGAAATTTTGCAACCGGCCAGCTCCACAAACTTTGTCAGCAGGAGAAAAGGCTTGTAAATATAGGGGGACAGTCGGGTCGGGCAAACGTCGTAGTAACGACAGAATTCCTCCGCCAATAGAGGAAGAAGGAGAGAGTAACCCACTTGGAACGGGTAGGCGTAAAAGGCGCAGTACCCAGGACGGTGAACCTGAACCACGTCGTTTCCAGTCGGAACCAGGTCAACGTGGTGGTATGGGTATTAGAACTTGTGCATTACGAGCTCCACCACCTTGTGGTGGTTCAATGATTGGAGCTCCAGCACCACTTTGTGGTGGCATTGGTATTAGAACCTGAGCATTACCAACTCCAACACCATCTAGTAGTGGTTCGTCAATTGGAGCTCCAACATCTAACTTGTGACTTTGGTGTATTAGGTGCACTACCAACAATAAACATACTAACCAAATTTCTTTTATGTGATCTGTTGTCTAACACTCTTACCCAGGTAAAAAGACAAAATATCAACAGAATGAGAGAAATCATTTTTAGTGATGAACCAAGGCAAGAAAGAACTACCCAAGTATCTAATAAACGTCTCGGCTAAGCAGAACACAAACTGTATTATTGTAGTCACAATTGAAATAAAGTCTTTCATCTCAATTTGCATGACTATACGCAGGCACGACAATAGATTAAACACGGAGCACCCCGTCTTTGACCTTGCAAGGCAATCTTCTTTCTGTTTTGAACAATTACATCCCCAATAAGACATATTAGAGCAATAAAGAAACTAATGGTAGTCATAACATAAATACCCCTAATAACAGAAGTATAATGTGAAAATTGATCCCTTAATGCCACGCCAAGCTTAATAACCAAATTAACCATATAGACATATAATTTGGTTATTAAGTTTGGGGTGGCATTAAGGGGTCAGTTTCCACATAATACTTCTGTTATTAGGGGTATTTGTGTTATGACTACCATTAGTTCCTTTATTGCTCTAATATGTCTAATTGGGGATATAATTGTTCAAAACAGGAAGAAGATTGCTTTGCAAGGTTAGAGAGGTGGCGCTCTGTATTAATCTATTATTGTGCATGTTCTAAGCGTATAGTCATGCAAATGGAGGGGAAATACTTTATAGCAATTGTGACTACAGTAATACAGTTTGTGTTTCGCTTAGCCGAGACATTGTTTAGGTATCCGAGTAGTTTTTTCTTGCCTCGGTTCATCACTAAATATGATTTCTCTCTCATTCCGTTGATATTTTGTCTTACTACTTGTGTAAGAGTGTTGGACAACAGACCAAAAGAAATTTGGTTAGTGTGTTGATTGTTGGTAGTGAACGTGATGCACCATAGCCATAAGTTGATGCTGGAGCTCCAATTGCGCAACCACCACAAGATGGTGTTGGAGCTGGTAATGTGCATGTTCTAATACCAATGCCACCATAATGTGGTGTTGAGCTCCAATCATTGGACCACCACAAGGCGGTAATGCACAAGTTCTAATACTCATACCACCACAAGATGGTGTTGGTCATGCTCAAATGACTCAAATACCACCATAGTTGCATGATATAGTTCTTGGAAATTAGGTATGCTTTTTTACCTCTATATCCTTTAATCTTTTCCTATTTTGTGTATTAGTTGGTTAGAGAAGATTTTTCCTGTTCTTCCATCTGGCGTTTCAAGAAAATTGACAATTTTAAGATTAACTCTGTTTCTATCTTTTGTTAACTATTTTGGCTTAATAATTGTGGGATATGTTGCTGTTGCACTTGGGGTTATTTCACTTGCATCATTTATTCTAATGTCATTGATTGTTGTTTCAAAGATTCATTATGTTGATTAGTTAGGCCAAATGGGTGTAAAGAAGATAGTAAATTATTCTTTAATACCTTATTTTGGAACGTGAATTTTTGGGACAATGTTAGTACTATGGCAGGAGAAGTTGAGAATCCAATAGTGACATTTCGAATAGTATTAACTTCTTTTGTGATTTCCCTTATGTGGGGTATATTATTCCACTTTTGGCCGCCACTGGATCTGTTTCAGTTGAGCAAAATGATTGTGACACTGTATTTATTGCAAATGCCGTAGAAATGAATTCTAGAAAATGGTTGAAATTTTGGATCGAAATTGATGATGTTTTATCCGCCATTGGATTATCTGAAGCTCAATTGAGTAGTTCAGCATTCCAACTTTTGGCATGGTTGACATAGCTTTTTTGCCTAAGTTATTTGGCTTAAGGTCTAAATGGAACAGTACACCTTGGGTTGGTATAGTGATCAACAACAATTTCATTAGGAATGTCTTAAATGGATTTTCAAGATATCATTTCTTCAGCAAATTTCTAGGCATGCTTTTGGAATTTGCATCATTTTTATGGTCGAGAGGGAATGAGATTGCCACTTTTGGTAATTATATGTGTGTACTACCCTTCTCATGGGTTTGTTGTTGTTGGTAATTATGTGTTTTATTTCATGTGTTCTTTTTGTTTATTATGGCTATAACAACCAAAGATGTGTAATTGATTAGTGGTTTGATGACTGTTGGAAGGATTATATGGTATATTTTGATAAAGTTTTGTAAGTCAAAGATTTTGCTCAAGTTCAAGGAAGATGATAATTAATAGGAAGGGTAGTTGGTGTTTTTTTTTTTTTTTTTTCAAAATAAAATAAAATTGTGGTAACATTTTTATTAGATGTGACTACTATGGAAAACGTTCCTGTTTTCCACTTCTACTTGCCTATTATGCATAAACTTATTATTTTTATTCCATTCTGACTAAAAAATTTAAACTTTTAGGCTTACCTCAGAAAGGTGTTTGAGATAACCTTAGCTGACGGAAGAGCTTTGACGAGTGAGCGAAGATGACCAGCCAATTAGTTGGCAGCTGCCTGTAGTGGATTTCGTTACACTGCATTTCTCCTTGGTGAACGAGGCTAGCGTCAATACTGTCCAGCCTGTCATCCCGGCCAATGGTGACAATCCAGGAGTAAGTACTTAATTTATTAGTGGTGAAGTTGAGGTCTTTGTCCTTATCTGATATGAGAGAATCAGTGGTTCACTGGTTATGCTGTTGAGTGTAGGGAGTCAGTAGCATGGTAACATTCAAGGTAAATATGGCCAACTGCTTCTTCCTTTTCTCTACATTTAGTAATGTTCATCAGTATTAGTGCCTAGGAAGATGACGGGTAGGGAGCTTATTGTGGTAGTAGAGCCAAAGGAGGTATCTTATCTTCAGAGTACGAAGATTCCTCCAAGATTCGAATAAATATGTTTTGTTGCTTCTAAACTATTAAGTTTTGTACGTTGTTTTATTTAATGGAATATGTGCAAATTTAATTTAGAAAGTGAATTGGTTTTCCGTTTTCTTTAGAACTTAGTCAACTTGACCTTATAATAAAATTTGACAATCAAATATTTGAAATTAATAAGTTGATCCTTGTCAAATTCTTAGTTTCATTTTACATGTATTTGATAGAGTATAATACAATTTTCTTCATTATAGTTCAGCTTATTTGAAAAAAATTAGTAGTTAATTATATTTTTAAGTTAATAGATTTAATTAAGTCTTTATTGAATTTAAGTGATTGTACAACACTAATTTAATCAGAAAGAGGTTGTTGAATATTGCATAATGATATGATAAAATTAGAATTACTAAGTGTTCTCTTATTATTTTATCAGCAAGAAGGTTAATTGCAAGTTTAATATAATTAAGCACAATAAAATTTCTTTTTTTTCTATTTGAAATATTTATGCTACTTGTGGTTATTTAACAAAAAACTTGATGGAATTTAATAACAAATCCAGAATATTTTCACAAGTGGGATCTGGGAGGGTAATGCATACACAAATTTTACCTCCACTTAGTGAAAGTAGAAAGATTGTTTCCAATAAACTCTTAACTTATAAAGAGTGAGAAGAGAAAGAAGACGAGGGGAAAAATAAAAATAAATAATAATAATAATGAAAAAAAGTAAAAGGGGATGGGAATTAGTAGTACTAAACACTAACATTAGGGTAGCCACATAACTTACATATAGTGGTAAATCACTATATACTAATTACAAAACCAGAAGCTAAACGATTAATATTGGTGTGTGCATTTAGTAAATAGTGAGAATTACAATCATATGAATGGTTGGGAAATTCAAAGGTGAGAGACGCTTTAGGTGGGGATGAGACGTGGGGTCCACATGGGGAGTACAAAGTAAGGCAGCCGAAGCTACTGTGAGAAGTGTGTAGTGACAAACAATGACATAAGCAAAGTTCAATTTAGTCTCGACACTCAGATTTATATGGCAGCTACAGTAATATTCCTTTTTAGCCTACAATAATGTCCCATTTTACCTGAATTACCAAATGATCTTTTGAATTCTAAGCAGACATGTCGTCCAGCTCTAATTTGGTTTTCAATTACAATGGTAGACCAAATATAGGCATTTGGACATAATTGTGAATTTTCGTAAATAAAGTGAAAGAAAATTCAAGTGAAAATGGGAAAAAAGATTAATAGTGAAATTCCGGGAAAAAAATGAAAATGGTAAAAAAGCTTAGTTTTTCAAAATTCCGAAATTCAAACTAAAACATATTTAAAATTTTCATGGCCAAACACTAATTTAGAAAGAAAAAAAAGTAAAAAATTCCGAAAAAAGTGAATTTTTTTTATGGCCCAATGGGCCAGTGGCGAACAATTTTCAATAATTAGAAGTGGCTGAACATGCAAAAGTATGCAAAAATAACAAAAAATCAACTAATCTCAAATTCAAGTTGTCATGTCTTAACAGACCCAATGTATCTCCAAAATAGGGTTTGGATGGGAACTAAGGGAAGGACCTAACCAAATAATTGATCTTAGATCCCTAGTTCCTTTCCGGCCCAATTATTTGGTCTGGGCCTTCCCTCAATTCCAATACAAACCCTATTTTGGAGATACACTGGGTCTGTAAGACATGACAATTTATGAGGTTGTTTGATTGTTTGTTGTTTTTGCATGTTTAGCCACTTTTAATTTTTAAAAATTGTTCGCCACTAGCACGTTTGGAGTGTAGCCACTCCATGGATAATTTTCTTATCACACAGAACATTAGAAGCGAGCTACTTTTTCTATCCCGCCCCAATATGGTGTATGACATCCTCGTCGAGCTCCTCATTCCCCTGTATAACATACCCAAGGTACTTGAAATTTTCTCTTCTAGGAATGACTTGTGAATGAAGTCGCACGTCTTCATCCACTTCCTAAGTCACGCGGATGAACTTGCACTCCAAGTATTCTGTTTTGGTCATACTCAACTTGAAACTTTTAGACTCCAGCGTGTGCCTTCAAACCTCTCGTTAACACCACTTCGCGTTGTATTGGTAAAAATAGACTTCACACGTGTACTAATTATGATGACAAAGCAATCAATGTGGAGCAATGAAAACATGATAACTGGACGAGGCTTTACGAAGAGGTACGAGACAAAGAGGAACGAAACGACATACCTACGAGGTAATCAGATACGGGAATCTCAATCTAATTGAGGAGATGAATAGACACGGTCAGAATGAATCAAGGAAGAATAAAGGGCAGATTCGAAACTTCAATCAATGAGCCAACCGTTACATAATCTTCACGCAATAGTTACGATTAATCATTATAACGTTACATTAATGCCATTATTAGTCATTAATGCTCAATCACTGAAAATAATAGACGTTATATTAATAAATTCCCTATAAAGGGGAGTAAAATATAACTTGTAAGGACACGTTTGAACTATTATTGAAATATACTTACTTTTACGCGTATATGTTGCTTTCTATTTGCAAGTCTTATTATAATTATTAGCATATTCTCTTGGTTATCAGAAACCCGAGTACTTCTTAAAATAGCTTTGGCAGATAATCTAATTCTTTGGTTAAACAAATTGGTTCCGTTATCGGAAATCTGATAATCTTTGTTTTATCTCAAACAACTTTTTGTGAATCATGTCAAATGCCAATGATAGCAACCAACAGCTAATTGGAACTCCAGTTCGATCACCTCCAGGATCCCCACGAAGTTCAAGGGATCAATCCCCAGGGAGGTCTACGACTCAAAACTGTATTGGTAAAACAGAGCTTCACACGTGTAATAACAGTGACGACTCAACAATCTACGTGGAACAATAAAAACATGACAACTGGACGGAACTTCATGGATAGGTACGAGACAAAGAGGCACGAAATAGCATTGTAGACGTGTAATTTTTTACCCTCCCCGAGAGTTTACATATTTTAGCGTCTAAATATTTAGTTTAGGTCTAGTATCTCTATTTTAACTAGTTTTGACACTTTTATTTAATTATATCACAAAACGAAAATTACAAAAATATTTTCACTTTGTTTTCAAGAATATCAGTATTTTTTATAGTAATATTATTTGAATTTTTGCGATGATTTTAATTTAATCCTATTTTTATCTTTTACATAATCTTGAAAAAATACCAAAAATAGTTTTGCAATATAATATTATTTATTTAATTAATTAAAATTAGTTCTATATTTTACACTATAAATTGTATATATCATTTAGGAAGGAAGAGTGAATTTGGGATTGGTTTATCCCATTTTGAGTCTTTGACCCAACATTAAAGCCCAAAAATCTAACCCAAAACACACCCTAGAGAAGACTAACCCTAACACTATTCATCTTCTTCCTACCTTCTTCAACCCCTAGAACAACATATACACAATGACACACCTTCAGACAAAAACAACACTAGCAGAATCCCTCTCAAAAAAATCAGCTGCCCAAGACTCTTCAGAACTTTCTCTGCTCCCTCACCCTCAAACCCACTGGACGCCTCTCCGCCACAAGTTGTCTTCGCCGGCCATCCCTTTGCCACAAGAATCTGCCAGCCGCCCCCTCAATCCTCTCCAAACGATCCCAACTCCATCACCACCACCAACAAACGCCTCTCCTTCACCCCACAGAGAATCAACTGTCACTTGACCACCACGCCTCTGCAATCTCCGGCGAGCTCCACCACCATAACAACCGCACACCATCGCCCATCTCCAAAAACCAACCGCCGCCGAGCAGAGGTGAAACGACAGCCCTACTCCATCGTCCCTCCTCTAAAATTCGTCAACACACATACACACACAGCAGAGAACACGGACAAAATCTGGACAGAAATTAAAAATGGGTTTAAGCCGAGGTTGATTCGAATTCGAGGTTGCCGACTGGGTTCGCGGTTCAGGTTCCAATCATTCGTTGAGGTTCAACTCTTGGTCTATTTTTTCTAATCTCTTTCGGTTTGCTATTTGATCTTATAAATGGCTTGAATTTGAATTTGAATGTGTTGTTTATTGTTGGTTTCCCAAAATACTTGGATGCCATGAATATTATGTTTTAATAGTTTGGATGAATTCTCCCGGTTATGTATTATTGTTGATAACATCTATATAAAATTAGCTATAGTAAAGGGAAAAATATGATGAATGTGTCATGGGACTTGGGGCAAACACAGTTTGTTCTTAATTTAAAATAGTTCTTGTTGTTAACTTTATTTGTTTCAAAGTCGCTAGTATCATGTTTAGGCCGTCATCACTCGGGTAGGAAAACTTTAGGATTTTTCTTTTCTTTTATTCGAGGTGAGTGGTCGTCCCTGTTAGTTTATATTCAGGGGAATGCTCCGTAGAGTTTGTATATATTAATTATCCGGGGAATGCCCCGAAGAACTTTGTAATTATCCGGATTTTTATTTTTATTTCTTGTTCTTTTATTAGGTGGGGACGACCTCGAGCCTTTTGTGTGTTTATTTTCCCTCTACGTGTTTTTACCTCAATCTGAATATCTTTAAAGCCAACATGATCGAGTGCGCAACCGTACTAGTTACGGGACTCGGGGAATGCCTAACACCTTCTCCCCGAGTCAAATGAACCCACTTATCTAGAATCTCTGGTGCAAACTGGTTTAAGAGTTAAATGTGTTTTGAAGGAAAATTTTTATTAAAAAAAATGGTGACTTGACACACCGAAATCAAATGTCAGGTGGCGACTCTGAGTTAATCCTTTGAAACACACTCTTTTGTCACTTTCAATTTTGAAAACCCTTTTCGAGCTTTACCAAATCTTTTTATTTATTTTTAAGAGGGTTTAGTTTAGTGAAGTTTTGTTGAAAAAAAGGGCGTGACAAGAATTCCCACAGGAGAATCAGGTACGAGAATCTTAACCTAATTAAGGAGATGAAGAGGCGCGGGCAAGATGAATCCAGGCAGAATAAAGGGTAGATTCAGAGATCTTCAATTAATAAGCCAAACGTTACACAACCTTCACGCAACAATTACGGTTAATCATTGTAACGTTATATTAATGCCATTATTAGTCATTAATGCTCAATTACTGAAAATAGCAGACGTTATATTAAGAAATTCCCTATATAAGGGAGTAAAATATAACTTGTAAGGACACATTCGAACTACTATTGCAATACACTTACTTTTTGTGCATCTGACTGCTTTCCAATTACAAATTTACTTGCAATTATTAGCTTATTCTTTGGTTATCCGAAACCCGTGTTATTCCCAAAATAACTTTGGCAAAGAATCTAATTCTTTGGTTAAACTAATTGGTTCCGTTACCGGGAATCTGATCATCTTTGTTTACTTTCAAATTACATTCTTTGAATTATGTCGAACGCCAATGACAATAATTAACAGAGAATTGGAACTCCTGTTCCATCACCTTCAGGAACCCCATGGGGCTCAAAGGGAGAATTCCCCATACAGATCCACGGCTCAAAACAATAATAACAACGCAAATGAACAAACAGGAGAACAAGATCAGGTGAAGAAAATGGTTGGTGAATACGTGACTCAAGCTTTCAAAGATTTTATGAGAGGATTACCAACGGCATCACCTGCGCCACCTCCTAACAACACCGCAACTATGGACAACCCACAATCTTGGTTAGCAAACTCATGAAGCGGAGGCGCTCTAAATGAGTCCCTTGAAGCGAGACCAGGTATGTCCAATAACCCAGAGTTACAATCTTTATTACTAACCTTACATAAATAGGTGAAGGAACAAAATGATCGGATTGAGCAAATCCCTGGAGTACCACCTGTCATTAAAGGCATTGATGCTGATAGATATTCTCAACAACCTTGGAAGCCAAGTGCAGCACCCTTGCCTATCCCCAAGAAGTTCAAAATGCCTAACATTCCCAAGTATGACGGGACAACCGATCCTCGTGATCATGTAACTGCTTTTACCACCGGAGTAAAAGGCAATGACCTGACTAAACAAGAAATTGAGTATGTCCTAGTCAAGAAGTTCGGAGAAACACTCACCAAAGGAGCACTAACATGGTATTCCCTTTTACCCGAAAATTCTATTGAATATTTTGTTGAGCTTGCAGATTCTTTTATAAAAGCGCATTCCAGTGCGCAAAAAGTCGAAAAAATAATGGAAGACATATTCAAAATAAAACAAGGAGACGCGGAGTTGCTTCGTGAATTTGTAGATAGGTTTCAATGAGAAAGAATATTGCTACCAAGGGTACCTGACATTGGACAGCCATGGCTTTGCAAGCAATTTAAATGATAGGAGTTCAGAATCCACGAGGAGACTCAAGGAAAGCTTGAGGGAACTCCCAGACACAACATGGAACGACGTCTATAACAGGTATAGTACTAAGCTACAAATAGAAGAAGACACCATTTCTCAATCAAAAGCTGAAGATCGGACCAGTTCCATACGCTCCGAGCCATGAAAAAGGATAGGTAATAACAGGTATGACCCTTATATGGGACCTTCGGGACGAGAAAATCGTCCCAGGTTTGAAAACGCCCGGTCAGAATATAGACCATCAAACAGAGTTACGTCCTCATCCTCATCAAGATCCAGAAAGGATCGGGATGAACAAAGCAGAGGTAGTACAAGAGTTGGAGACCACAACTTCAATGTAAGTACTTCTAAACTAATCACAGTACTGAGAAATATGGGCGATAAAGTTTGATGGCCCAAAGAGATGAGGTCAAACCCAAATAGAAGGAATCCAGACTTCTAGTGTGAATTCCATAACGATCATGGACACAGAACTTCGGATTGCAGGTTTTTGCAAGGTGAGGTGGAACAATTATTAAAATAGGGCTATCTAACAGAATTGTTTAGTGAAAACGGTAAGTAGGCATATATGAAGAACATGTAGGAGCCCCCAAAACCACCATCTCCAAAATGAACGGTCAACATGATACATGGAGGCGAGGAGGTGAACGGAGTAATCTGCAAAAGAATCACAAAATTCACAATTACACACGGGAAGCGGATTCGTGAAGACTTGGAAGCAGACAATATATCATTCGATGATGCGGATATCAACGGATTAATGCTTCCACACAATGATGCACTGGTAATATCCCTACTTATACATGACACTAACATAAAAAGAGCGTTGATCGATCCAGGTAGCTCATTCAACATCATTTTGTCGAGAGTTGTAGAAAAAATGCTAATGGAGGATCATGTAATCCCAAAATATCGAGCCTTATCTGGGTTTGACAACTCTACAGTCATAACAAAAGGGGAAATTTATCTTAGCACTTATGCGGAGGGAGTAATCAAAATACTAGATTCCAAGTCATTGATACTGACATGGCCTATAACGTAATCATGGGGGGACCGTGGATCCATGACATGAAAGTTGTTCCATCTACCTTACATCAGGTAATTAAGTTCCCTTTAGAATAGGGAATTCAACATATTCGAGGCGATCAGCAAACTTCAAGGAATATAAATTTCATAGCATACTTTAACAAAAATGAAGAAGCGGAGAAATAAAAAGAAGAAAGGTTCGTTCAAACAGGTACGGAAACAACTGTGGTTCAAACAGGTACGGAAGCAACTGTTAATCAGACAGGTACAATAGAAATTGTTGTTCAAATAGGTGCGGAAGGAGGTAACCACGAGAAGGTGAACCAAGTCACCTCGGAAGAAGTATCAAAACATGCGGACATGGATTCCAGACCTGATGTCATTCAGGAACTAGAAGAGGATGATCATATCAAAACGACTACAGAGGAACTCGAAGCTGTTCCACTATTTCAGCTGAAGCCCAAACAAAAAGTCCACATAGGCACGAGGCTAATCCCCAGCAGAAGAGGTACGTTAATTGAATATTTAAAGGCTAACGCAGATTGCTTTTCTTGGTCCCATTCAGACATGATAGGTATTCCTCCAGAAGTGATGACTCATAAATTAAATGAAGATCCATCCTTCGTGCCTGTCAAGCAAAAGAAAAGAAAGCAAGGACCATTCAAGAACCAAGTGATCAACGAAGAGGCACAGAAACTATTGAAAATTGGTTCGATACGTGAGGTAAAATATCCTAATTGGTTAGCACATACTGTAGTGGTGCCCAAAAAGAATGGTAAATGGAGGGTATGCGTAGACTACACTGATTTAAATAAAGCATGCCCTAAAGATTCATTTCCTTTACCGCACATAGATCAAATGATTGATGCCATTGCAGGTCATGAATTATTAAGCTTTCTAGATGCGCATTCTGGTTATAATAAAATTAAAATGGATCCCCCAGACGAGGAAAAAACTTCCTTTATTACAAATAGGGGGACTTACTGTTACAAGGTCATGCCTTTTGGCCTGAAAAATGCTGGAGCCACGTATCAAAGGCTGGTGACCCAGATGTTCGAACATTTGGGGAAAACGATGGAGGTATACATTGATGACATGCTGGTAAAATCAACACAAACGAAAGATCACTTCCAACATCTTTCAATTACCTTCGAAATCCTGCCAGGTATAACATGAAATTAAATCCGAAAAATGCGCCTTTGGCGTAGAATCGGGTAAGTTTTAAGGTTTCCTTGTATCAAATAGAGGAATAGAGGAAAATCCTGCTCAAATTAAAGCTATTGATGAGATACCTAATGTACTTACGAGCAAAAAGTAAGTTCAACGACTAACATGAAAATTTGCAGCCTTAGGAAGATTTATTTCCAAGTCTTCGGAGAAGAGTTTTAAATTCTTTTCAGTTCTTAAAAAGCAGAATCAGTTCGAATGGACTGAGTAACGTCAACAGGATCTTAAAGATATGAAGGCATATCTATCAAAAACCCCGTTGCTATCTAAGCCAGAGGAGGGAGAGAGGTTGTATGTTCATCTCGTCGTTGCAGAAATTGTCATACGTGCAGTACTGGTAAGAGAAGACAAAGGTAAACAATATCCAATTTACTATGTAAGCAAGTCTTTATTAGATGCTGAAACTAGATACCCACATCTAGAAAAATTAGCATTAGCTCTAATCATGGTAGCTAGGAAATTAAGGCCATATTTTCAATGTCATCCAATCAATGTTGTGACTTCATACCCGTTGAGAAATATTCTGCCTAAACAAGAACTATCAGGAAGATTAGCTAAATAGGAAATAGAATTAAGCGAGCATGGCATAATTGATGAGTGGTGATTTTACCACTTATTTTGGCCTCTTTTTATTAGATTTTGTATTGTTCAATGATAACTTGAGGTTGTTATTAGTGTGTAATTGCTCAATTTTCAGGGAAATGATGTCGCGAAGTGGTTGGTGTTGATTTGGAATGAAAGTTGAACAAAAAGTGGTGAAAAGTGCACAGAATGCTTCAGTGATTCCGCACCTGCGGATTGTAGGTCGCAGGTGCGACCTCGCACCTGCGAAGATTGGCCCAGCTACACTGACCTCGCACCTGCGGAGCTTTTCACGCACCTACAGAACTGTAGGTGCGACCATTTGTCCGCCCCTGCGGAAAATTGACCAGGACTTCAAAACTCGCACCTGCGAGTATATATCCGCCCTTGCGGAACCGCACCTGCGAAGATTCTTCCGCAGGTGCGGTCAACGGGCATCAGATCTGGACTGAATTGTAAAATCACAATTTCCCATCCCCACTCTCATATACTCAACCTAGCAGACATTTGTTGGATATCTTGGCATATCTTTGGACATATCTTCAGNCACCTGCGGATTGTAGGTCGCAGGTGCGACCTCGCACCTGCGAAGATTGGCCCAGCTACACTGACCTCGCACCTGCGGAGCTTTTCACGCACCTACAGAACTGTAGGTGCGACCATTTGTCCGCCCCTGCGGAAAATTGACCAGGACTTCAAAACTCGCACCTGCGAGTATATATCCGCCCTTGCGGAACCGCACCTGCGAAGATTCTTCCGCAGGTGCGGTCAACGGGCATCAGATCTGGACTGAATTGTAAAATCACAATTTCCCATCCCCACTCTCATATACTCAACCTAGCAGACATTTGTTG
>ML283215.1:0-18429 GCA_005239495.1 Nicotiana undulata
ATATATATATATATATATATATATATATATATATATATATATAACTGCTCTTCCATAGTAGACGCGCTCATAGACGCTTAGCCATACTAGGCTCTGTATCTCGACAAACTGGGCTCGCGCATAGGCGCTTGGCAACAGTAGGCTCTGTATATATCTTACCATCTGATCAGAGGTTGTCCAATAGGGCCCTGCCCATCGATTATAGCTCGATAGTAATGAAAATAGTGTAATATTGTATATATATACTCTCTGATCTCTTAACTGGAAGAAGAAAATACTCAATTGAATATGAAGTCCCTATAAGGAGAATATTGTAGGTTACAAAACTAGAAAAATATACGTAAATTTCGGGACATGAATTTTTCGTTATGCCTTGTTATCAAACTTGTGTAATTACGAGATCATGCATAATGAAGGAAGATCTTAGCCTTAACATACCTGAGCTGATTCTCTTGACAATCCCTCTAACACACGTTAATTGCGACAACACGTGACGACGGATCAAAGTAGGAAAAAATCCTTATAATATTCTTGAGAAAGATTGCACTGTAATCACTTAGAATCACAAAATCTCGTTGCTATTGCGTAGTGAAATTTCGTATGAAATTTACCCTGAAGCAAAATCACACCAACCTACCTTACTTTGTAAAAGAATCATATGAATTCTTAGTTTTAGACTTTTCATCTGTAACTCACTCACATGATATATGAAAGTCCCTAATCCTTTCAGATTCGTGGGCCCCACTTATAAAGCTTACTTTAGCTACCTATAGTCTCTTAAGATGCCACATTTCACGTACATATAAGAGTCATTAAATTGACTTTAATTTGTTTCCAAGTATTCATAAACCCATGTGAAGGTTGTCCCCTTAGTAATTATCCAAAAAGATCTAATTTACAAGTTAATATTCCACTTAAAAATTCATAAATACCTAATTATTCGCATAATTAATAATGATCTCAAATTACACAAATTCCTACACACTTTTAACACATTTTATACACCTTACTATCATGGCTATGTGGTACCTTGTATAGTATTAGTTCATAAATATCGGGTATTTTATCCCAAAATGTCGAACTTCGACGAAATTCATTTTCTTCGATTTGCTTACCCTCTCACCTTCACGAATTTACTCATTACTTGTTTGTAATAGCATAAAATGCTTATAATCTTAAATAATCTCATTCCCGAACTTACGTCGATTAACTTACAATGAAACTTTAACGTGCGAAAAATGCAGGTTGTAATATCTCATTTCCAAGATTTCATCAATATACTTATGGCGTACTTTCATGTACAAAAAATGGGGTGGAACACTTGTATTGCAGCTTCAGATCTATTATTTTAATCACGCCTGGTTTGTAATAAGTATTCATTCTCTCATTCTACATATGCAAGACATCTCGAACCCTTTCCTTGTCTTTTCGGTATGTTGTGTTGTTTTCCCTTTTTAGATCACCCTCTTGGTCTAGCCATGATGTCGATACTATTTTTTCTCTATGACGGGGACATGATTTCCTATCTCATTTCTCCCTTAATTCATAGTTGATACCCTTACTGTGTCACATACCTATCTATCTCCCATGAACTCGTGGTATCATTGTGCTTAGTTTCTTGAGTTAACCACACCACCACAACTTCATTATTAGACTCATCTTCCATTGTTATATGAAGACATGAACTCCCTCTACATCTCTTAATTCATATTCAGTACCGCCCAAGCCGATTTCATTACGATTTGTTCATTATGACTTCTTGTAACACTTGTTCTTAAGGAAAGTCCATAAGGCTGGTAGGAACTATTTTTGCGATAACTATGACAACCATAGATTTTTCCTAATCCTTCATGCCTCATTATTCCTAGTTCGTGAATAGTTCTGCTCTCTTCCATATGTTACGTGGCCCTTTCTTTTAAATTTGAATTCATCGTGCAAGCCTCTCGACACTTGGGCTATCCGTGGGAAAGTTTGTCCTTCCATGTATCACTTACACTTCTTACTTGTGATATTCTTAAGAGGCTCTCTATCGAGTCCAATGCACTCTTGGGTTATTATAGAATGACATTTATTTCTCACACCCGTTCCATCTTTCTTAGTACCTTTGTAATTTGGCTACATCACAAATCATGCTGAACTCATTATGGATACTCACAAGCCTTTCCCATTTACTTTATTGTACCTTCTTGGGTTCTGTTTCTCTCTCCCTTGGTTTCTAAGATCGTTGACCATGTCACGTACTTTGTCATGTTTCGAGAATTTACCATCCCTAACATTCCACATTCTTGAGTGGACTATGGGATTATCATTAGCATATATCTTCGAAGCATCACATTAACCCTTAGCACTTTCTCAGACTACGAATGTCTTCATTACGATATTCAAACATCATAGCTAAATGGTCTCACTCTTGTTTGGTTGAACGTAAGTAGCCTTATTGTGGCCCTTCCTTCCCCACTTGGGGTGCATGTTTTAGATTTCGAACAAGGTCATAAACTTATAAGCTTGAGGGACATATCTTTCGTATCTTTAGTCCTCTTGTATATGATCGACTATTAGCTAGGGTTAATAGTCCTCTGATATAAATAGTCCTCTAGTATTAGATAGACTATTAGAAGTAGTCCTATGGTATAGGATCGGTTGTCGCAGAGTGGATCACATAACATGTATGCGGTGCGCATAATAGACCGTGAAAATGACCCCCAAAAACTGGGTTGCTCTGAATAAGTCTGCGGCCAGGTCTGTGGTCCGCAGACTACTTATGCAGCCGCAGAATGGACCTCGGAATCACCCAACAAAATTATTCATGCCAAATCTGTGATAGGCCGCGAAATGGATATGTGATCGCATAATGGACCACAAAACGACCTTCAAAATTCAACCATTTTTCTGCTCGACTAATGGTTTTGCGTCCGTGAATCTGACTGCATAATTGCCTTCTTCTGCCAAAATTTTCCATCAACTCCTCAGCACATTGTTGCACCCAGAAAATTCGTATCGTGGCGTGAAATCTTGCCGCAAAGATTAACTACTACCTACATGCACATTAGTCTACCTCGGCACCACAAGACCTTAAATTCTTTGTCGAAAATTTATGCAGCTTTACGTCCTCCCCTGCTAAGGATCATTCGTCCTCGAATGAGGAGTAGAGTCCTCCCCAAACACCTAACATGACTCATCTCTTCTTTCACACATTACAAGTCACCCAACTTTAACTAATTCCCAAAATTTTCATAAATTTAGGCAGATTCTCCCCTATATTTGAGCTTATCCACCTACCAACAAAAATCAAGACCACTCCTAACAACACGTCCACAACTCAACAAAGCATCACAATATATCAATAACACAAATCTTAACATTACCGGCATTACATTAACAAAAATGGTATCTTAACATATTTAGATCATAACACATAGGAAGTACCTTTCAACCACAACCATACAAGTGAGGATATGTTCTTTCCACAGTACCCTTGGCCTTCAAGGTGACCTCCTTGACTCATAGACTTCGTCGTAGAACTTGATGGAGGAAATATTATATTCCAGACTTATCTAACAAGAATGAAAATTAGGTACCTCTCATAAGCCAATTACCTATTAACCTCACCTTCAATATCCTCCACCGAAATAATAGACAAGTGTTTTCTAACTAACTTCTTTGACATAGATACATGAAGCACCGGGTGCATCGAGAACACGAGAGGGAAATATCATACTCATAGTTTGGCCTATTTCCTTCAAGATTCCACAAGGACCAATGTGAACTACACCTAATTTACCTTTATTAACAATTTGCACAATATCATCATGGAGAAAATCTTGAGATTAACCCATTAACTTTCTTCAACTCTAAATCTCTACGCCGAACACCCAAACTACACCAATGTGAACTACACCTAATTTACCTTTATTAACAATTTGCACAATATAATCACGGAGAAAATCTTGAGATTAACCCATTAACTTTTTTCAACTCTAAATCTCTACGTTGAACACTCAAACTACACCTTTGGCGACCTTCAACAGTTATTCTAAGATCTTCTAGCATGAATATGACCATAAATTTTCCTGCTCAATATGTTTGAGCATGGGATAATGCTTCTTCTTTGACATGTTTGAGGTTACAACTCTCGAGAGATCTACTTCAAATAGGAACAACGAGGTTTCGAGTTTGAGCTGGAATTATTCAAGAATCCATCAAGGTGCTGAGCAGGGCATTTTGGGAGGTTATATCCTAAGAGATATGAAGGTTACTACCAATAGCACTATCATGGCTAATCATTGTGATGACATCATTGATTCAACAAATGAGGCATAGAGATAACTATAACTAGTTGATGCTAGGCTAGAAACTCGTGTTATAGCCGTAGTATTGCATTCTAATTACTATATTTTACGTGTGTTTGAGCTTAAATGATAGTCAATTACACTTAGCACGTGTTTTATGCCTTGCAAGAAGTGATTTCGAGTTCAAAAGTTAATTTGGAGCTAAATCGATCAATTTGGACTTTTGAAGTCTGAGTAAAAGCCCAATAAATTAAGTGGGGATCGTGTACTGAGTCTGGATGTCAAAATAAGATGAAACAATTTCACCCTAAGAAATTTACACTACTACACTGCATGGGGAGCCGCAGGGCGAGGCGCGACAGTGTAAAAATAGCCTGCCAAGAAATCGCTGAAAAAATACACAAGCGCGTCATGGGGTGCGATGCGACACACAGCGTGTGTGCCGCAAAAATTGTAGAGTAATTTATACTTTGCCTTAGAAAGGGTGTATTCGTCCGGGGTTGGTTTTACATGATATAACTACAGTTGTGGTATAGAATCTTGCTGAGCCTGTAGCGTCTCAAATATCGGTTGAAGGCTGACTCCGCCATTTTCTCCATCCTACGTACCTCGACCACCTTATCGAACTTCCCTGTGTACGCTACTTTTGGGATCAGTGCCCAGATTTGTATTTAGGGCGACATGTGAACTGACATCGATGAGATTTGCAATTGGTACTCCCTTGAGCTCAGTTTGAGGCACTTCGATCCCTGGGGCAGCTATATTATCGTTTTTCCCGTGAAATCTGAGGTCGTTGTCACCATGTATGGGTGCTACTTGTGAGTTTGACATATTTATCCATAAATCAAAAACACTTACGAGAACAAGAGTGAAACAATGTGTGATCGAATTCAGTATTAAGCAATCACTATTATCCTTAGCTCCACAGTGGGCGCCAAACTGTTTACCCTAAAAATTAGGTAATAATTAAACTTATAATGTGGTTTTAAGGACACGTGATTTCACCTAATAACAATTGATAAATATGAAGATTAGTAATAGAAATTAACAATAAAGAAAGCAAACTAGTGTTGAAACGGAATTCAGCCCTTGATCTAGGGTGCCCTCGAACTGATTGATACCAAAACGGTTAAAAACATAGCAAGCTGATGAACAAAAGAGTATAAGCTAAAGATAGAGTGTTGTATTGTTTTTTTATGCGAGAACAATGTGAATAATGTCTTTTACAAACGATTAGAACTCCCCTTTATATAGTAGAGGAGTTCTAGTTATGATATAACTCTAATTATAGAAGGAAATCCCATCATTAGCTAATTAATCATTCTTTATTTGATTCGTTCTAATATTTCCGCTATGATCTTCGACCAGTCACGGATATCTCGCCTTCTGTTATTATGCAATCTTCAATTTTGCTCGATGTCTGTCTCATTCGGTCTCTATCGCTACTAGCCTCGACCCCGACAGGTACCTCAAATCCCGAACTCGGTACCTTGTCCTCGTGCCTTGGTCTGATCCACTACGAGGCCGACCTTCGATACAATTCCCTAGTCTCGATCAAATATCAAAATCAGGTTGGCCCGATTTTAACCGTATACATATGTTATATGTACTGGAATTTTCATTTGCATAATTATGGGTTGTGTCATGCTCTGACCTTGGGGAGCCGGACCGACGCTCAAACACCCTTCCGGTGGTCAAGAAAGCCTTTTTCCATATCCTTTCAATGCATGATTTAGAGTATCAAAATTAACCGTTATTTTAAAATAATTGCCTTCCATTTGTTAGAAAACATTTCAAAGTATATGGAGTAAAATTTGTCACAGGCCATGCATAAGTTTCGTAATAGAACTTGAAAGAAATAACGTATTTTCGTACATAACATCACCAAAAACTATCAACTGAGCCTCTAAGACATCATCAAATATAGTCAAAAGGTGCTGTTGACAATATTTTGTCTATACCCAAAGTAGAACATAAATCCATTAGTAGCAAAACGGATACCCCGAATACAGGATGGGGCTCACCAAGTGATTGCAAGAATGTGAGGTTACACCTAATGAAGATCCACACCGTCTGTTGTACTACAACTTACATCCATTAAAGATGCAATGCCCCTACAAAAAGGATGTTAGTGCAGATGGAATAGTACTAGTATACCAAGCTAGATTCCCTCGCACAAAATGGGAGATAACATAAGTAGGGACAACATAAAAGAGTAGTAAACATATACAAATGTAAAGTGCTACGCTATAATAGAAAGAATAATATGAGTACAACTTTCAAACATCCCTTTTAATTTAGTTGGAAATCAAATATTTAGTTACCGACATAAACCACCATGCTTGTGGCGCAGAGCCTGATCGCGGCTCGTTCAACTACGCCGTCTCACCACGATGTGTGTGGATCGACGTGGTAATGTGAATCAATATAATAATTAGAAATATACCACAATGTATGTTGCATGACATCCTATATCTGATCGATCGGCTCATTCATCTCACCCCGATGTGTGTGCGTTGACATGGAAAAGGAAGGAGTAGCCACCATGTGCGCGTCATGGCATCTGATCTCTGCTCGATCACCTAATCAATCTCATCACAATGCCGTGTGGGTCAATATGGTAACGTGGAAGGATGATAGCAATGAATTCATCAAATTAAGGGTAATAATCTAATCAAAGTGTGCAGGGAAATTTCTTCCTAGTTATCTTCTACACCGACACATATAGTTTTGTGTGTAGGCATTTACCACCTACACCTTCTTAGTTACATAACAATACTCCCAACAACATTTCATTGAAAGATTTTCATAAAAACTTTCCCTTTTCATTTTTCTCTTGCATCACACAACATCATTCTTATGTCATAGGCGTTTTGAAAAAAATCTTTCATTTCACCGGCAGTTTTAGTCGTACATTATAATCGTAATTTCTGGCACAATGGACATACATCAATTGATTCCTTTCATTTCGTAACATAAGCATTGAGCCATCGAAAATGATAGAGAAGTACTTAAATCATTGGAAGGCTACAACATCATATTCATGTGCATTTGAAAACATAAAGATGCTGAAACTTTTGAAAGTAAAAGCGTGGAAATAGCCAATAAGGAATGTGTGGAGCTTTACGAGCCTTTAATGATTTGATCTTTTATAACATTTCAATTTTTTATTTTCGTGGAATAAAATTCATGACTCGGGAAGGAAACACATGGATAGCAAGTAATTACTTAACACCCATAATCATATGGTACCAATTTGGAAGATAAAGTATAATGTACTAATCATATTTTGGAAGATCATGGATAATATCATAGAATTGATTCTATGGGAAGTATCTTAGACAAATATACCTTAACTGAACTCCCTTAGGATCCCTACTACATTCCACTACTCTAAACACTTCGATCTACGTCAACATGGCTTAATAGAATCACTATTAATAGGAATTCTCATAATGTAGGTATTTTAAGAATTATATCAAACACTATATGGGCATACTCGTCTACAACTTTCTATAGTGGAATTTCTTCACCGCGCAACAAATTTCCAGGCAAGCTATTTACCTACTATTGTCTAAGTCAACCTGCCACCCCCATTGGCACATGCATGCCTTACAATTCTTTTTTTCAACCCAAGAATCTTCTCCTAGTCTCCATATACACCTAAATCCAAGATTGACGGCTTATGGCTTCGGATTACCATCTCATAAGATCCAATGTAATAGAATCCTACTTAAACCCATTATTAAACTTTGCATGAGAGCTTAGGGACGAAAAGTTACCTCGTTTGTAGAAGACCTTGTGAGTTACCTTCCTTGAATCTTCAATAAATGAGAAAGAATTGAAGTGTGTTAGATCTCCCCCCTCCTTCCAGATTGTTCTCTTTATCAAAGTATCAAATTTGGCCTTGTCAATAAATCGCTTAGGTCTTAAATTAAAAATGGAAGATAAGGTATAATGTACTAATCATATTTTGGAAGATCATGGATAATCTCATAGAATTGATTCTATGGGAAGTATCTTAGCCAAATATACCTTAACTGAACTCCCTTAGGATCCCTACTACATTCCACTACTCTAAACACTTCGATCTACGTCAACATGGCTTAATAGAATCACTATTAATAGGAATTCTCATAATGTAGGTATTTTAAGAATTATATCAAACACTATATGGGCATACTCGTCTACAACTTTCTATAGTGGAATTTCTTCACCGCGCAACAAATTTCCGGGAAAGCTATTTACCTACTATTGTCTAAGTCAGCCTGCCACCCCCATTGGAACATGCATGCCTTACAATTCTTTTTTTCAACCCAAGAATCATCTCCTAGTCTCCATATACACCTAAATCCAAGATTGACGGCTTATGGCTTCGGATTACCATCTCATAAGATCCAATGTAATAGAATCCTACTTAAACCCATTATTAAACTTTGCATGAGAGCTTAGGGACGAAAAGTTACCTCGTTTGTAGAAGACCTTGTGAGTTACCTTCCTTGAATCTTCAATAAATGAGAAAGAATTGAAGTGTGTTAGATCTCCCCCCTCCTTCCAGATTGTTCTCTTTATCAAAGTATCAAATTTGGCCTTGTCAATAAATCGCTTAGGTCTTAAATTAAAAATGGAAGATAAGGTATAACGTACTAATCATATTTTGGAAGATCATGGATAATCTCATAGAATTGATTCTATGGGAAGTATCTTAGCCAAATATACCTTAACTGAACTCCCTTTGGATCCTTACTACATTCCACTACTCTAAACACTTCGATCTACGTCAACATGGCTTAATAGAATCACTATTAATAGGAATTCTCATAATGTAGGTATTTTAAGAATTATATCAAACACTATATGGGCATACTCGTCTACAACTTTCTATAGTGGAATTTCTTCACCGCGCAACAAATTTCCAGGCAAGCTATTTACCTTCTATTGTCTAAGTCAACCTGCCACCCCCATTGGCACATGCATGCCTTACAATTCTATTTTTCAACCCAAGAATCATCTCCTAGTCTCCATATACACCTAAATCCAAGATTGACGGCTTATGGCTTCGGATTACCATCTCATAAGATCCAATGTAATAGAATCCTACTTAAACCCATTATTAAACTTTGCATGAGAGCTTAGGGACAAAAAGTTATCTCGTTTGTAAAAGACCTTGTGAGTTCCCTTCCTTGAATCTTCAATAAATGAGAAAGAATTGAAGTGTGTTAGAGCTCCCCCCCCTCCAGACTGTTCTCTTTCTCAAAGTATCAAATTTGCCCTTGTCAATAAATCGCTTAGGTCTTAAATTAAAAATGGAGTCGAGTAAAATTTACCCAAAAAATAACCCTCTAAGTTGGGTGTGCGATCGCCGATTAGACTGTGAAATAGATATGCGGTCCGTGAAATGCAGCGCAAAATGGTCCTCCTAATTCAAGTTGGAACTGGGCAGATCTGTGGAGAATCCGCCGTCTGCGAACTGGATTTGCGGTCCACATATTGGACTGCGAAGTCCCCTTCAAAAACTCCCATGCCGATTCCGCGATGGATATGCGATACACAGAGTGTCTATGCGGTATGCATATCCCACTATGAAACGGACCTCAAAATTAACTTGCTCCTGCCTCGATACGTGATGGTTCTACGATCAGCGGAACTAATTCACGGTACGTATAATTGACCACAAAATCATCCTCTCATGCGAATTCTTCCACCCACATCATGATGCATTGTAGAGTCCACAAGGTCCCCCGAAAATTATCTACAACCTTCCAAACACATCAGCTTGACTTTGGAACTATAAAACTCTAAATTCTTGGAAAACTTTAATGGGGCCTCACATCCTCCCCTGCTTAGGATCATTCATCCTTGAATGAGGGTTAGAGTCCTCCATAGAAACCCAACACGGCTAAGCTCCTCATCCACACACCAATAGCTCAAAATTTTGGCTAACGCCCCAAATTTGCAAAAACATTGGCAAACTTTCATTTGTTTTTGGACCTATCCACCTATCCGAGAGCCATAGAAACCAATCCTAACAGTATAGTCATAACTCAACGGGGAACCATAAACATGTGAATAACACCAATCTTGACATTATATGCGTTGCATTGCAAAAAGGGACATCTTAACATAAGTTGTATAGGTTTAGAAAATACCTCAGAGAAATTTAATCTTCTAAAATTCTTTCAAACCCCACCATTTGGTTCTACAAAAAAGTGGAGATATTCCATCTTCATATCTTCCTTTGCCTCCCATGTAGCCTTTTCGACTTTTCGACTTGTTGTTTATGCCATAGCACTTTGACGGACGCGGTCTCTTTACTCCTCGACTTTCAAACTTCCTATCAAGGATGGCACCGTGGACCTCTTCATAGGTCAAACATTCACTGATTTCAACTTTCTCCATAGGTACAATAAGTGACAAAATCCCCAATCACTTGCTTTAATAGGGAAAATGAATTACTGGATGCATTAAGGACAACACATGAGGTAATTCAAGCTGGACTATTATTTTCAACAATTTATATGGCACAATGTGTATTGGACTCAATTTACCTTTCCAAAAAAACCACATAATGTCTTCATGGAGAAAATATTGAGAAACACCCATTCATTTTCCTCAAACTCCAAATCTGTTTGTTGAACATCCAAATTGGATTTTTGCCTGCCCTCAACTCCTCAATCTTATTATACGATATGTTTGAATATATATGATCATAGATTCTCCTGCCTTGTATGTTTGATTCACAAAATGATACTTTTTACATGTTTGAACCTTATCCCCAGCAATTTTAATCCAAATAGGAACATTGAGGTTCGAGATTAAGCTGGAAATATTCAAGAATCCATCAATGTGTTGAGTATAGAACTTTCAAGATGTTATATCCTAAGAAGTGTCAATGCTACAACCAACAATGTTAGCATGGTTAGTTATGGCGAAAACATCATTGATTCAACTAAATGAGGCATAGAGTAAACTAGTAAATATGGATAATGTGAACTACATATACGATCTTAAGATGTAAAAGAAGTGAGTTTTTTAGGCATGTGATATATGGGAGGCATGATCGGGAGGATAAAGACGATAGTATAATTATTCTTGGGAGACGAGGAGTTATGAGATAGATAATGATAAGTTCTTTATGCCATATGTGCCTTATTTGGAAATGATAAGTCTAAGGATAAATATCCAAGTACGTGCCATAAGATGTCTCCTACAGTGCATGGAAAATCCGTTGAACTCAAAGTGGAAGATCCTTGTACCATGAATGTGATAGGAGTTTCAAAAATATATGAAGTTGGGTTATTCCCTAAGGGTAATTGACACAATGAATCTATGACAGGAGCCCCCCATTTGAAAAAGAGGTTTATCACTTATGAGCTTATCACCCTATAACTTAACCTTCCCAATAGTCGATCCTATACAAGTAAACTAGAGATATTATAGACTTGTCTCTCTAGTTGATAAGTTCAAGACATGTATTAAAAACTGGAACATTCACCCCAAGCGGGGAAAGAAAGGCCACGATAAGGCTACTTAAGTTCAACAAAACAAGAGTGAGACCTCGTATCTAGGATGTTCTAAATATTATAGTGAAGTCGTGCATGGGTTCAAACCGTTCAAATTGTTGATGTGATGCTTCGAAGAGAGATGCAAATGATAAACCCCTAGTCCACCCAAGGAAGTGGAAAGTTATGGAACATAAATTCTCTACGCATGAAAATGTACATGACATGTTGAACAAAACCTAGAAGCAAAGGGAGTGTGAGAGGCATATGTGTAAGTCTTAGAGGGTTGTACAGTTGTCCAAGCGTTAATATAATCGAACACGAGGAAGTACTGTAGTGTAAATAAGACAGGTCTGTAAGTGTTCATCATGTGTTTGTGTCTTGGAAAGTAACCATACGCTAAAGAAAGACGAGACAAGTACAAGAAAACATATGCAATACGATAGTAAGCGAAAAGTGTATTTGGACTTGGAAGAGAGCCCCTTTAAGAATCCTACAAGAAAGGAAGTGTTAAAGCAATACTTGCAAGGACATGCTATCATATGGGTATCCCATCAAGTGTCAGGAGAGTAGTGTGATTAATTGAAAACAGCCAAAACATGTTGCAGAAGTGGAAAGAGAGGATGAACACTTATTACAAGCTAGACATGTTTTGCCGTTATAGCTCTCAAGCTGCAATACAAGACCACGTCATTGGTAGCTACAATATTGGAAACGTAGTGAGTTACTTATTGATGGTAATGTTCACAAATGAAGAAAAGTGATTTCATAAATCCTATGAGCTGTATAGGAAAGAAATATAGTGGGCTAAGAAAGGTCATAACATAGGTTGCTTTACATTTGACTCGATATCGTGTAGGTTAATTTTACAAGGATGAGTGCACAAGCTAGAAAATGTTATTCATTTGAAATAGAAGGACCTATAAGAAACTCGTCATGTAAAGTCCTTTGTTGATAAATTTGAGAAGCAACTTAAATGTATTAGCCTAAGGTTGTACTTCGATTCAAGAAAATTATTGATAGAGTTGTTGCATGAATGATTCATCTTATTCAAAATTATGTACATGCAATGTTTTGTGACTCAATGTCATTTTAAGATAATGTTTATGCTGCCTATTCAATATTGATGTCCATATACGACAAGGAACGTTATGTGGTGTTCATATTGATGTACTAATGAGGGACTTACTTGGGTTTCATTTGGTTGTCGGGGAAATGCCTTATTTGATTCCCCTTGACTCCACACCCATAACATGCATTGGTACTATAACACCCCAAAGTTTTGACAAATATTTGCATTATTAATTGACCATCTTTATAATTAGGATAGATTTTACTTCGCATTTTCTAAACGTGAATTTGACAATATAGGAAAATTGTTTACTCTAGATTGTGTTAATAGGTATAAAGAAGTTTCATGGTGTTGCTATATTTAATATTTAATATTATTTTAATAAATTGTTATGAAATACATTAGATATTCAGGGTTTTGGGCAGACACCCTTTATATATATTCATAGAAGAAAAAGTTTGGGTAGCCACCTTTGTTCCCTTCCTTATCTAATGTGATATATATCATCCTCGTGAGACATCCTCAGTCACCTCCTCTAATTTTGTTTTCTCCAGAAAAATAAAACCTCAAAAAAATCCTCTTCTCTCATAAAATTCTCCCACAAAATCACCCACAAGACTCGTCTTGGTTGAGCCAGAAGCTACTTCGTACCTTTAAGGTAAGTCTACAAAATCCGTTATTGAACTGGAAAACTATTAATAGTTTTCGCATATCAGTTTGTATAAAACTCTTTCTAAGTGATCCAAAATTTTCTGAAAAGCAATTTCACATATCTATAAATTTGGTTCAGGATCCAAAACCTAGTTTGTCATGTATTTAGCTAAAAAAGGGGTGATGGTGCTGCCCAGATTTTTGGTTTTACAAACCGCCATGTTTTACTATTAGTAATTCGAGCATAACATTTGAAACTGATATGGGGTGATTAAATATCTCTTGAAACCCTAAGACATATATCTACAACTTTAATGAATACCACACAGTCTTGTTTCCGTTCACATCTTCAAAACTAAGCCACAACAAAAGATAGTGGTACTCTCCATAATTTCTCTTTCAAACATTTAGGGTGATTTTCACCAATATCATGTTTAGTTTGACATGTTGAAATCACTGAACTAATATAGTTAATTGAGTATATATTTATGGTACATATACCCTTGTATATTCTAAGGGTAAATACTCGAGGGATTGGAGGGATTTGGTTGGTCTATGGTAGACGATTTGAACGTCTTCAAGTTGTGGCTGAATTGTTTTGTGGTAAAATACCAAGGTCTGTGTATAAACTTGAAGTTGTACAATTTTTACTTGCTGGAATGTATTACAATGACTTGAGAATTTGTTTTTCTTGTCTTCAATTTATATCATTGTATTCATGTTATATCAAGTATTGCAAGATATTCGCTAACTCACCCACTTGTACGGATTGCTTGATCATTTTGCTTCCTTGTTGGGACATTGTCCTTCCTATGTCAATGACATCGTCACCTATATTGGCATGCCTCTGATTCATATATTTTTCCATTTTGACTTTAGATTTTTGGTTCGTCTTAAATTTTGGAACTTATTCATGTTAAGTACGAACTAGAAAGCCATTTTAACATGGTTCTTGATTCTCTTGATTATCGAGTTTCGGCCCTACTTGATTTGGGGCTTCGGTTCATACCATACTAAAAATGGGAACTGGATAATTTAATGGCTCCATACCAAAGGTTAATACGCCACTAAGCTTTATGCCTAGCAATGTTGTTTCTATCGTAGATAATGTACGGGATGAGATTTGAAGAAGACCATATGAAGTGGACTTTTTGGGAGCTTTTATGGATATCACATTTGCATATGCACCAAGGTTTTGTATAATTTTGGGACTTGTACATGATCTATATATCACACTTACGTATGTAATTTTTGAGGCTTGTTGAATCTCAAGACCATAAGCTTGTAACTAGAATTGGATGACTTGTTTTGCTGTTTTAGGGTGTATTAATAACCCCAAGTCTTGTAATATGCTAAATTTATGTGTTATCTTGTAAATATGTACAAAGGAGAAGAATGGTTTTCCTTTTATACTCGCTAGTTGAAATTCATGTACAACATGTCGTGATGTTGAACAAAAAGATCAATTTCAGTAGGAAGTTGCTTTAACGTGTTGATTATTTAAGAAGGGTTGTATCGCATTATCGTGATACTTTGAAATTGTCAACGGGTCAGCAGCCAGCCCCGCTATTATGAAGATGCTCGAGGACCTCACAAAGAGTATTGAATCAGACGAGAAGAAGATAGAAGCTAACGACAAAAAGGTAGAGACCTACAACTCGAGGGTCGATCAGATCCCGGGTTCACTCCCGATTCTGAAGGGTGTAGATTCAAAGAATTTCGTGCAAAAGCCATTCCAATCAAGTGCGGCTCCAAAGCCCATCCCGAAGAAATTCAGAATTCCCGATCTCCATATCACTGCTTACACTTGCGCTGTAAAAGGAAATGACATGAAGGACGACGAGGTTGAATCTGTCCTGTTGAAAAAATTCGGAGAAACACTATCAAAGGGGGACATGATGAGCTATCACAACCTACCCCCGAATTCAATTAACTCGTTTTCCATGTTGGCAGACTCTTTTATAAAGCCACATGCCGGTGCCATCAAGGTCGCCACAAGGAAGTCTGACATCTTCAAAATCAAACACAGAGAAAACGAGATGCTAAGGGAATTCGTATCTCCCTTTCAAATGGAACGGATGGAGTTACCACCAGTCTCCGATGACTGGGCAATGTTGACCTTCACTCAAGGCTTGAATGAACGAAGCTTCATAGCTTCGAAGAAATTGAAGTAGAATTTGGTTGAGTATCCCACCGTAACTTAGGCGGATGTCCACAATCGATATCAATCAAAGATCAGGGTCAAGGACAACCAATTTGGAGCCCCCTAGCTAAGGAATCGAAGTCCACAGAAAGGGAGTCGAGATCAATCAAAGAAATATATCAACCATATGTCAAAGACCGGAAAGGCACTCCGAGACGAGATGTACCTCGAAATAACTATGGGATAATTCGAGGACAGAATTCCCGGGGACATATGAGAAAAACCAGGTTTTTGAGGCTGATGGAAGCACCCCGATTATCGAAATACAACTTCAACATCGATTTCTCAAACATCGTATCGGCCATGGGCAAGATCATAGATACCAGGTGGTCGAAACCCGCGCAGTCAGATCCTACCCAAAGGGACCCCAACTTAATGTGTGAATACCATGGCATCCGCAGTCATAGGACCGAAGATTGCATGCAGCTTCGAGGAGAGGTGGCTTGGTTGATCAGCGAAGGACATCTTCGAGAATTCCTCAGCGATCGAGCCAAGAACCACTTTCGAGAAAGGGAATCGAACAGGAGGAACGAACCAAAAGAACCTCGGAACATCATTCACATGATCATTAGAGGAACCGACGCTCCCCAAGGATCCGTGATCAAACGGACAAAAGTATCCACCGCAGCAGAAAAGCAAACTCAAATTTATGTGCCCGGGGACATCCTTGCATTCAGTGAAGAGGACTTCGAGACCTTGTCTCAACCACATAATGATGCATTGGTAATTTCCTTTATCTTGAATAACATTCAAATTAAACGTGTGCTTGTGGATCCAGGTAGCTCGGCAAATATAATCAGGTCGAAGGTGGTGAAACACCTCGGGCTGCTCGACCAAATCATACCCACCTCTCAAGTCATCAATGGATTCAACATGGCAAGCGAGGCAACGGTGGGGGAAATCATCCTCCCGGTCAACATGGCCGGAACTGTTCGAAACACCAAGTTTCATGTCATCGAAGGTGACATGAGATACAATTCCTTGCTTGGAAGGACGTGGATACACAACATGAGGGCAGTACCATCAACTCTTCATCAGATGATAAAGTTCCCAACAAAAGACGGTGTAAAAATAGTATACGGAGAGCAACATGCGGTAAAAGAGATATTTGCGATGCACGACGTGGCACCAACATCCATACCCTCCACTTCGGAGGATCCAGAGGACAAACAGATCCCCGAGGATGATGAACAAGACTTCCTTGCTCCCCGAACCTTCGTTACCCCCAAAGAATCGGATGCAACAAAATCAATGATTAAAGAGCTAGAGCAGGAAGTTTTGGTCGGACATCTCCCAAATCGAAAGGTATACCTGGGAACGCGATTAACCCCCGAACTCAGAAAAAAGCTCATTCAATTTCTTATTTACAACATCGACTGCGTTGCTTTGTCCCATTTAGACATGACAGGGATTCCGTAGAAAATAACCACCCATCGGCTAAGCGTCGAACCCAGGTTCAAACCAATAAAGCAGAAAAGAAGACCTCAGTCCGAGTTAACACATGCATTCATCAAGGACGATGTGACAAAACGCCTCAAAATAGGGTCTATTAGGGAAGTAAAATATCCCGAATGGTTGGCTAATGTAGTAGTAGTTACAAAAATGGGAATACATTAAGAATGTGCGTAGATTATAAAGACTTAAATAAAGCATGCCCCAAAGATTCATTCCCATTTCCAAACATCGATCGCTTGCTTGACGCCACGACTGGCGATGAGATCCTCACTTTTCTCGAGGCCTACTCCGGGTATAATCAAATTCAGATGAACCCCGAGGATAGGGAAAATACTTCATTCATCACGAAGTACGGTACGTACTGCTATAATGTGATGCCCTTCGAGCTAAAAATGCGGGAGCCACGTACCAACGCCTAGTTAATTAAATGTTTGAACATCAAATAGGCAAATCCATGGAAGTTTACATTGATGACATGCTAGTTAAGTCCCTACGCGCAGAGGGCCGTTTAACTCGTTTGCAGGAGACATTCGACATCCTTAGAAGCTACAACATGAAGCTCAATCCCGAGAAATGTGGCTACGGAGTAGGTACGGGAAAACTTTGGGCTTCATGGTGTCAAATTAGGGGGATCGAGATCAACCCCGACAAAATCAAGGCCATCGAAGAAATCATGGTGGTAAACAATGTGAAGGTCATACAACGGCTGGCCGGGCAGATAGCGGCCCTAGGCCGATTCATCTCAAGGTCATTAGACAAGACTCATCATTTCTTTTCACTACTCAAAAAGAAAAACAGCTTCCAGTGGACACCGAAATGCCAACATGCCTTAGAGGAGTTGAAGCAATATCTATCGAGCCCACCTTTACTCCACACCCCGAAGGAGGATGAAACGTTGTACTTATATCTGGCCGTATCCGAGGTAGCAGTAAGTGGCGTGCTGGTTCGGGAGGAACAAGGTACGCAATTCCCTATTTACTATGTAAGCTGGACCCTGAGAGATGCCGAAACAAGGTAACTGCACTTAGAAAAGTTAGCTCTTGCATTAATAAGTGCATCTCGAAAATTAAAACCTTATTTTCAAATCCATCCTATCTGTGTTTTAACAACATATCCTCTCCGAAGCATATTTCATAAACCATAATTATCAGGCCGACTGGCCAAATGGGCCATCGAACTAAGGGGGGGGGGGGGGGGGTGAAGGTAAATATAAACCCCTTTTTTTTTTCCACTTTTAAAGGGTTTAAAGGAGAGGGG
>ML283215.1:18499-68147 GCA_005239495.1 Nicotiana undulata
GGGGGGGGGGGGGGGTATGACATCGAATATCAACCCTGAACGGCTATCAAGTCCCAAATTTTGGCAAACTTCATGGCTGACTTTACACCCGCCTTTATGCCCGAGGTAGAGAAAGAACTTTTACTAAAAATGGGCACATCATCAGGGGTATGGACCCTATGCATCAACGGTGTCTCGAACGTAAAAGGGTCCGGGCACGGCATAGTTCTAAATCCACCTACGGGCGGCATGATTAGACAATCTATAAAAGCTGCAAAGTTGACTAACAACGAAGCAGAGTATGAGGCTATGATTGCAGGTCTCGAATTGGACAAAGCCCTGGGAGCGTAAGTCATCGAAGCAAAATGTGATTCCTTTTTGGTGGTGAACCGAGTAAATGGGATCTTCGAGGTCCGAGAAGATAGAATGCAAAGATACCTAGACAAACTTCAAGTCACTTTGAGTCATTTCAAAGAATGGACTCTGGTCCACATACCTCGAGAGAAAAACAACGAGGCCGATGCACTCGCAAACCTGGGATCATCTGTAAAAGAAGATGACATACTCCCCAGGGCTGTTGTTCAACTATCCAAATCGGTGATCAAAGAAGGCCACACCGAGATCAACTCCACCAGCATGACACGGGATTGGAGAAATAAATACATCAATTAGTTGGGAAGTGGGAAGCTACCCATAGACCCGAAGGAGTCGAGGGCCCTACGAACCAAAGCAGCTCAATTTTCACTCGACGAAATGGAACTGTGTACAGAAGGACCTTCGATGGGCCTCTAGCTGTGTGCTTGGGACTAGGGGACACTGATTATGAGCTCCGAGAAATCCACGAGGGCACCTACGAAAATCACTCTTGTGCCGATTCTTTAATTTGAAAGGTGATCAGAGCAGGTTACCATTGGGACAGCATGGAGAAGGACACCATAGAATTCGTCCGAAAATGCAACAGATGCCAGAGATTTGCACCAACGATCCACCATCCTGGTGAACAACTACATTCAGTATTATCGCCCTGGCCGTTCATCAAATGGGGAATGGACATTGTCGGTCCCCTGCCAACGACACCAAGTAAAGCTAGATTTATTCTATTTATGACTGACTACTTCTCAAAATGGGTGGAGGCACAAGTTTCCGCGAAGATAAGAGGAAAAAAAGTCATCAACTTCATCTGGGATCACATCATGTGCCGATTCGGGATCCCCTCCGAGATAACAGGCGATAACATGAAGTAGTTCATCGAAAGCAAAGTGACAAAGTTCCTCGAGGATCATAAAATCAAAAGAATCCTGTCAACGCCCTATCACCCAGGTGCAAATGGTCAGGGCGAGTCAACAAATAATACCATCATTCAAAACTTGAAAAAGAAGTTAGCAAATACGAAAGGAAAAAGGAGAGAAATGCTACCCCAAGTGTTATAGGCATATCGAACAAATCCGAAATCGAGCACAGGAGAGACACTATTCTCTTTGGTTTATGGGTCTGAGGCTCTGATACCGGTCGAGGTCGAGGAACCAAGCGCCAAATTCTGACATACCACGGAGAGCTCAAACAACGAGGCCATGGCTACAGCCCTCGAACTACTGGATGAAAAGCGAGAAGCTTTACTGGTTCGAATGGCCGCCAAAAAATAAAGGATCAAAAGATATTATAATAGAAGAACAAACCTCCGACACCTCGGAGTCAGGGACTTAGTCCTGTGGAAAGTCATCCTCAACACTCAAAACCCAAATGAAGGGAAACTAGGCCCGATCTAGGAAGGATCGTACCGCGTCCTCGAGATAGTCGGCAAAGGGTCCTACAAAATCGGCACTATGGAAGGCGAGCAACTTCCAAGAAATTGGAACATATCGATGCTCAAACGTTACTATTGCTAAGGTATAACCTTCTCCCTTTTCATTTCGTGCTTCACATTAATCTTTTACAGGTGTCCGATGGAAGGCACTGAAACATCCATCGACGCGAAGACCTTGGGTTTTAAATCATCCGCTGCACTCTTTTCCTTCGATCAGGTTTTATCCCGATAGGGTTTTACCGGTAAGGTTTTTAACGAGGCAACATCCATATGCTACCTAAGGAGAACTCATCAAGTATTCAAGGCTCCTTTTCGATCTACCTCAACTACTGGGGGGCATTCCCCCGGGAGGTCACCTCCTCGATGAAATTTAAATATGCCGAAGGGGGTCTCGACAGGAGAATGATGTATCGGACCAAACGGTCGAATGAACCGTGTCCCCATAGAATAATCGAACCCTCGATGGAAAAAACATGTATGCTTGTACCAACTAATCGAAGGAGTATCTTTCATCATCAAAACACATTGTGCTTCAAAGAAGTTTTCTATTTCCACAAGAAATGGCTCTAGGGCCAAAAACTCCCGAACACTCGGGGACTATCATTGATAGCCAGCTCATCCAGCCACCAAGAACTCGAACCGATAAGACCTCTATGAGGCGATTTCGAGCTTATAAGACCTCTATGAGGCGACTTCGAGCTTATAAGACCTCCTTGAGGCAATATCAAGCTTATAAGACCTCCATGGGGCACTATCGAACTTATAAGACCTCCATAAGGAATGCTAAAACATTATAAGACCTCCATGAGGCATGTAACATTAAATCTGTAAGACCTCAAGCAAGGCATGTAACATCGAACTTGTAAGACCTCAAGCAAGGCACACCCAAATTTGTAAGACCTGAAAAAGGCATAATCCCGATATTAAAGTCAAGGCTATATATTAAAACTTGTAAGACCCCTAAAAAGGTATACCCTCGATATAGACGCCGAGGCTATCTCACTCGTGGACTAAAAGGCTACGATCGAACATAAAGACTACGGTCATAAGGCTCCGGCCAAATTAACGCGACTCGAAGACGTCCGACCATCGCCATAAAATCAAAGGCCTTCAAATACTTCAAAATTACTTCGAAAAGAACCGGTTAATCAGGCTACCCTCGACATAAGCAAAAGAGATTCGACCATATCTGCTCCAAACAATGAAAAGGCTTCGAAACAATCAGCCTTCGAGCGAACCTCCCAAGGTTCTCATATGTCGTCACATATCGGCTCATAATCGAGGTTCTTATAGAGCCATCGAAGAGTCGGAAGAACACAAAAACTTCATAAGTCTTTAACGAGGGAAACCTATAGCCATATTAGAGGTCATACCGACCCAATGCGTGAGAGCCTAAGTGCCAGCCTAAAGATCCTCAAGGACAATCTAAAAAAGGCCTAAGGTCCAATGCGTAAGAGCCTAAGTGTCAGCCTACATAGCCTCAAGGCCAATCTAAAACAAGCCTAAGGGCCAACGTGTAAGAGCCTAAGCGCCAGCCTAAAAGGCCTCGAGGCCGATTGAAAAACCTAAGGGTCGATGAGCTCAAATTAAAACTTGACTCGGGGACTGAGCCCCAAACGGTCAATCATCGACCATTACCGATTGCTCATAAAGAGAAAAAACATAAGGGTTTATGTTGAAGTCCCAAATTGTGGACTAGTTGCCAGCAAGCATTACAATCTATTCCGGAAAAGCAAAAGAAGGACGAGAAATGAAGAAAGACAAAAGGCCTTTTATATATGTTGAAGGAATCACAAAAGTACATTTACAAGGCTCAAGCCTAAAACCCTTACAAAAAAAAGAGAACGAACCAAAACCTAATCTACCACCGGGGTTACGCTTTTAACGTCCCCCCCGGATGTTGTGCCTTCAATGGCCAGACCCTCGGACCCCAGGTCTTCGACAGCCTCTTCCCCCTTGGGGATCTCGCCTTCGTCTTCATCATCTTCTGAGCCACTGCTTGAATCACCTTCAAAAGTAAGAAGGTCTGTCGGTTCCTATTTTAGGGTCTTCACTCTCTTAATCTCAGCAGACAGATCGAAGCCCCCTGCATGTATTTCCTCGAGATCCTGCCTCCGAGATCTTAATCGGGCATGCTCCACGTCTTGGGTCATTTTAGTCTCAGCTTCCTCAGACACTTCCCTGGCCTGAGCATTTGCAGCAACAACATCGTCTTTGTACGAGGATACAAGTGCATCGGCTTCAGCCTTGGCCGCAGATAGCGCGGCAACCGATTCAGCATAGAGGTCCTTGTATTTATTGCTCTCCCCCCTTGCATCCTGAAGTTGATGCTCAACTGAGGCCACCTTCCCCTGGAGGGTATCTCTCTCAGAGACTATCTCATTCACATGCTGCTTGAGTCCGAGAATTTCGGTGTCCCTGACCCAGAGCTCCTCCTTCATCAGGGCATTTTTTTCTCAACCTGTAAAAATCGACATAAAGGCGTTAAACGCTAAAGTCGGGTAAGCACATAAATAAAGGCAGATGGAGACCGTATTACCTGCTCAGCAAGGTCAGACCGCTCTCGAGACACTGCCTCCAAATGAGCCCGAAGGTCACAGAGTTCTTCATCCTTCTTGGAGAAAAGAGCTCTAAGCTCATCAGCCTTCGATGAGAGCCTCCGGCACTCTTTCTCATAATGGGTCAGTTCGGCTTGAGACTTGGAAAAATCCTGATTATAAAGCACTATGGCCTGAAAGCGCAAAAGAGACAAAATTAGAAGGATGAGGATCAAAGCTCTGAACGTAGTCTACAAAAGATTACCTGTTTGCATAGCCTCTCAACCTCATCAAAAATGAGTGAGGCGTTAAGCTCGGGGTTTCCATCGACCACAGTAAAAATTCCTTCAAACATATCTTTATCCCTTATGGACGCCCCCACATCGGAAGACTCTATATTTTGGGCACCCCGCATATCCCTCAGAGATAAAGCGGGTGCCGGTGGGGAATCACTTTCTTCAATAACCCCGACTGGATCGATTGGGGCCTTCTCTCGCTTCTGGAGAGCTTCAGAACTAGGCTCCTCTAGCTTTCCTTCCGAGTGGGATACCTGTATGGTGGAATAGATAATGGTTGCGTATCTGGTACTACATCAATCCCGAAATCGATCTCTCTATCTGGCAGAATCCCTGGAAGCTCGTCCGGAAATATTTCAAGAAACTCATTCACAACAGGCACGGACTCGGCAGCAGGCACCTCTGAAGTGGTGTCCACAACCCGGACCAAATGATAAACACACCCCCTTTTCATCATCTTTGAGGCCTTAAGGTAGGAAATAAACCTACCCTTCGGCACCACACCATTTCCCTTCCACTCAATAACTGGCTCATAGGAAACTCTAGCCTCATGATTCTGGTTCGGCAGTCGAGTTTAGCGAAGCATGAATAAAGCCAGTCCATTCCCATAATAATATCAAAATCTACCATCCCAAGCTCAATAAGATCGGCCGTGGTAACGCGTCCACATACCGTGACAACACAATTCCTATAGACTCGCGCGGCTGTAATGGAATCACCAACCGGAGTCGATACAGAGAACGGCTCATGAAGTTGTTCAGGTTCTATCCCAAAACATGAATCAATAAACGGGGTAACATAAGACAAGGAGGACCCTGGATCAATAAGAGCGTAACAATCAAGTGCTTTAACAGTCAGAATACCTGTAACAACATTTGGAGAAGCCTCCGCGTTCTGGCGATAACTCAAAGCATAAAACCGGCTGGGTCCACCTTTACCTCGAGCTCCATCCCTAACTACACCACGCCCCGGTGGAGCTGGAGGACGCCCTGAAGATGTGGCAACTGAAGAGCCGGATGAATGAGCAAAACCCCTACCCCTGCCCTAACAGGGCGCACGACAATCTCGCTGAATATGACCTCTCACTCCACACCCGTAGCACACCGGGAGATCCAGATAACAAGAATCTGTATGGAACCTCCCACACCTAGGGTACGGAGCCCTCCCCTGCTGCTGGAACCTCCCTCCTGGGCGACCTGACTGATGGGGTCTCCTGTTGTCTGATCCTGATCCCCAGCGACTGCTCTGCTGGAATCGATGCACTGATGGCGGTGCACTAGCTGAGGACTGTGCATAAGACTGGGATGTCCCTGATGACCCTCTCCCTTGAACTGGTCTCGCTCCTCCAACTAAACTCCCCGAGTGGCCCGCTGACCGGGCCCTGCTGCTACTCTCTCTCCCTGATCTGATCATCAATTTTCTAGCCTCTATAGCCTGGGCGAATCCCACAATCTTCCCATAATTCATGTTTGAGTGCAAGGCAGCTGTAGCAGCTTCATTCACAACCAAGGGACTAAGGCCCTGAACGAAACGTCGAACCCTGACATCCTTAGTCGACACCAAGTGAGGAGCATATTTAGACAACCGCAAGAACTCCATGTGGTACTCCCACACACTCATATTACCCTTCTTGAGGACCTCAAACTCTGTAGCACGGGCTGCTACAGTCTCGGGAGGCAAGAAGTGATCCATGAAAGCATCCACGAACTCGTCCCATCTAGCTGGAGGACTTCCCTCCCCACGGGAACCCTCCCACATCTCGAACCAGGAATATGCTGCTCCCCTCAGCCTATACGAAGCTAACTCAACCCCCTCTGTCTAGGTAGACTTCATCACCCGAAGGGTCTTGTACATCTCATCAAGAAAATCATGTGGATCGGCCTCTAGATCTGTACCTAAGAACTCTGGAGGGGCCAACCGCAGAAACTGGTTGACTCTGGAGCCGGCGGAATCTCCCTGTCCACTGGAGGAAGCAGAGGTAGAATGAGATCTTTGGGCTTGAGCGTCCACCAACTGAGTCAACATATGAATAGCTCTTCTGAGGTCCCCATCGGATGTACCGGGACCGGAAGCTGGAACTGTAGAGGGGTTAGGAATATCAGCGGGAGGGATTGCAGCACCCTCCGCCGCCGCAGGAACAGGAATGCTTGGATCCGGAATAGAAAGGTCAGGTAGATCAGGTCGGGGAGTCACTCTCACCTGCACTATCTGGTACAGAATTCACAGCCACCCCCGGGGTGGCATTGGCCTCAAGGCCGAGTCGAGCTCTCTTCTTTGGTGCCATTACTGAAAATTTCGGAACAAAGCACGAATTAGGCAAGGATATTTTCACTTTACGGTTCACAGCACGATATAGAATAACAATGAAAGGGTAATTTCCTAAATGTCCATGTATCCCCCTAATTATAGATGTGGTCGACAATACACTGATAAGAAGGGCTCTACTAGACACAACTCCGAGATATCCTAGGACTCTTTTAAAAACCATAGGCTCAGATACCAAGTTTTTCACGTCCCAAAATCGAGGGACGAGACCGGCGCCTAACCGGGTGAACCCAGTCAAGCGGACCTGGATTGCCTTTCCTGCCCAACGTATTACCCCGCGTTCATAACATGCATTATTTTGTGTGAGTTAGCCGTTTTTAGTTTCAAATTACATTTTACAACATATCTCCATTTGTTTCCTCTTTTAACATTTCAACGTTTGATATTCAAACATACATAATACATACATAACTTTCCAACATGATCCACGATTCCGAGTACGTACTGTTACTACCCAAAAATACATATATACACCCACACCATGTCTACGGAGCCTCGACCAATACTAGGGATTTTACATAACTTGCCGGTAAGAAGGCCCCGACTATACCTTTACAATATAAAAAAAAGAGGGTGGTGTCATCCACACACGACCCCGAGGAGAAGAGGGGCTCACCACAACTGCTGCAGAGATGAAGAGGAGGTATCACTAACGACGGGTTGAGCTACCTTCTATGGAACCACCTACATCCATATAAAAGATGTAGTGCCCCCGGCAAAAGGGACGTTAATATTGTGGAATAGTACTAGTATGTATGAACAAACTTCATCCCAAGTACAATCAACCAATATACAGATAAGAAAAAGGACATCAATAGGACCAACAATCAAAACACATGGAAAGAGACAATCAAAGTCAACAATTTTACAATCTCTCATTTTCCCTTTCCAACACCACCATATTCACGAGTTTCATCAATTTCATATCAATAGTGATAAAGATCACTTTTCCACCCTTATTACCTCGGCCACCCTTATCACCACAACCCAAACCTTATTACTTCGTGTTGCGGCGTGCAACCCGACCCCGCCTGACAATTTATTTTTCATAACAACACCACCAATAATTTCATCATGATAACGATCACTTTTCAACCCTTATTACCTCGGACATCCTTATTACCTCGTCCACCCTTATCACCAAAACCCACACCTTATTACTTCGTGTTGCGGCGTGCAACCCGGACCCGCCTGACAATTTATATTTCAAAAACAACACCACCAATAATTTCATCACTACAACAACAACAACAACAAACAATTTCATTATAAGAAATTTCCTTTCAAGGATTCCAAATTCAACAACAACACCAAACAATTTCATCACATGGGCCTTCCTTTCAAGGATCACAAATTCACATTTAACAGTTTATTATTTGGGCTCAAGGCACCCCAAACTTTCATCAAGCATCAATTTATGAACAAGGTGTTGCCATAACTGTTCAACTTATTTACAATGCTTCATATCAATAACTTTAAACAACTACCATCTTTGCACATAATAAAGTAGGCATGCCAAGTCATAATTCAAAATCTCATCTCACACAATGGGGTGGCAATCAACTAGACAGTCAACTCACATATTTTAATATAAGTACACATACCGTATGCTTTCCACAACAAGAGGGATTTTACAAGGGTTAAAGTTAGCCATACATACCTGGAGTCGAAATCCTTTTTTAAGTTTTACTCACAAATCATCGAACCGACTAGTACTGTCAATCTAGTCCACAGTTAAACATATTCAACTCAGAATTGGAAGTCATGCATGCAATTTGGACTCTCTTAAGCATTTTTCCAAACACTATGTGACCCCATTAGATTACCAACCCCGTCTTTGTGAAATTTACCCCAACCCACTCCCTCTTACTAGATTAACACAATTATTAAACATGCATGCAAGGTCTTAGTTAATATTTTCAAGAATCAATCAATACCAATCCTCCCTTTGTTTAAAATCAGAAAATTAATGGAAAAAGGGTTGGGAACCCTTACCTGCTAGAATGAGGAAGAAGGATATTACTCGAAATATCAGGCCTGAGGGAATTTGAAAATCACTATGGTGGAAGAACCACTTTCTCTCTCAAGAACTCTCCTTTCCTTCTCTCTATTTTGTTCAGAAGACTGGATAAAATGAAGGGGTGGGGTGTTTTAATGAATTGGGGGTCGGGTTTTAAAATTAGAAAAATTAGGAGCCCGGCATAGGTATGTGGTCAGGAATGCGATCGCATTCCTGACATGCGGTCCGCAGAGACGACCGCAGAATGGCCCTTCAGATGGGCCAACCTTAAAAATACACTGTGCAGGTATGCGTCCAATATGCGGTCCGCATACATGTTATGCGATCGCATAGTGCGTCGCATAGTGCGTCGCATAACCTCCCTCATAAATCAAAGGGCAAGAATGCGACAACTATGCGGTCCGTAGAACCGAAATGCGATCGCAGAATGGACCGCATAGTTGTCCTCAAATTGGGTAATGATTCTGCCAGTGTATGCGACCATTATGCGGTCCGCATACACGTTATGCGATCTCATAGTGCGTCGCATAACACCCAATTTCTGGAAATTTTTTCTTTCAAATTCCGGGATGCTTTTACACAAATAAGGTCCGTTTTTAGAATTTTTACAGTTATAACAACTCGTGGACTTATTCGGGCATTATTTTAAACAAGAAATTTTACGGGTCCTTACAGTCAAACGGCTCGGAAACATCACCTGATCCACCATCGAAAGCCTCTTTGGCCTGAGTAGGACAATAATGACAATAAATTCTGATTTAGCAGACTCAGGCTCAACTTCCATCGGCTCAGCAAAATGAGGAACGATCGTGCTTCCTTCCCCCAAATGCGCTACGGGGAGTCTTTTTTCTCCTCTCCTTCAGCTCGGGGACCCTTTGATATCTCTAGAGTTAAGTTCGCGGAGTCAGCCTTAGATTTTTCCACTTTGGCCTTCTTTGACTTCGAAGGCTCAGTCGATGATTTCTTTCATTTTTTCTTCTCTTTGTCAGGTTTCGGGGTATCCGCTTCCCCAAGTTGTGCTTCTCTCATCAATGAGGCCTCTCCCAGACCTGCATGAATGCAAAATATAAACATAACTAATGAGGACACAATCGGGGATTTTTCTTCTGGGATATTCAATTATGGAAGGAGTAAGGACTCACCGTGATTCTTATCCTCCCATCGAGCTCTAGACAGATCTCTCTACACATGCTCAACATACGGGCAAGTCGAATCTAGTTGGCTAACCCATCCTGGTAGATCCTTAACTGCGCCAGGATACACTGTGACAACTGCATCAACGAAGGAAGTTAGTTCGTGGAGAAATTGATCCTAAAGAAAAAGGAAATACTAAATTGACAGATTCACTTACATTTCATGTTCCACTCCTCAGGTAACGACATCTTCTCCACTGGAATTAGGTCTGAGGTCCTAACTCGGATAAAGAGACTCATCCACCCTCTTTCATTGACCTCGTCAGTGCAAGCAAAGAAAGCTTTCGAGGACCGATGTTGGAGCTTAATCAGGCCACCTCGGAAGAGTCGGGGACTGTACATTCTAATCAAGTGGTCAAGGGTAAAAGGCATCCCCTCGACCATAATCGTAAAATACCTAATCATATAAATAGTACGCCAAAACGACGGATGGATTTGGCCGAGAGTCACTCGATATTGCTTGCAGAAGTTGAGAATCACGTGGTCTATTCAGGGCGAGGATGTCTCTACCAGACCAAGGGTAAATGGATAAGTATACATACTAAGGAAGCCGACCTTGTATGTACTTATGTCCTCCTCCTGAAAGGGAATCTCCACCAGCACCGCATCCCCCCAGCGGCAGTCAGCCTTTACCTTCTCGGCGTATGTTACCAGACTAATATATCGGGACATGGGTTTACACCATCCCGGCTTAGAAGAAGGCTTATCAACTTTGAAATCGAAGTTTGTTTCGCAAGGTCCGGGCACGCACTCCTCGAGACGATGGGGTATTGTTGCCTTGCCCTTGGACGAGCGTGAAGAAGAGGAAGGCTTATCATCATGAGGGACGGTTTTTGAGGTCTTCGCCATTCTTGTTGAAAGATTTCAGAGGGGAGAAGAAAATGCAATTAGGGAAAGAACACAAGAAAGAAGTAGGAAGAGCTACTTTGAATGCTTGAAGATGCACTAAAAATAAGGGGCGAAGGAAGAAGTATTTATAGGGGCCAATCATGTACGTTGGGGGAAGCCAAAAGACAACCAACTGCCGTAATGAATTCGAAGGCTTTTTAAGAGCCGTGCGAACGTGACCTTTGAGCATCATTTTTGTCACATCAATCACTTGATATAGCGTAAGTGACATAATTATGAGAGCATTGAAGGGTTGGAGAATTCAAATCGTTTCTGTCTTTTCATTACAAGAAACGCGGGGACTATCTGTATACGGTCAAAACCAGAAATGGCCAAATTTGAGGTCTCGACGACATTCCGAGCATGGCCTCGATGGCATCAAAGCAGAATCTCAGGATTAGCTCCGAGGTGCATTGCTCAAGGAACGATATCGAGGATCGATATACCTCGAGAAAGAACAAAAGCGAAGACCGTCGTGGAAAGTAGGGAAACTCCCAAAAACACGTCTTTAAAGCTAACAACGCCTGCAAGAATAGTACAAGTCCGTACCGGACAATTAAATAGATGTACCAGCTATATTTCTTCGTAATAATTATACATGTACCATGTTGGGATTCCCCTCCTATATAAAGGGGACCCTTATCATTTTTTGAACACATGATATTGAATACAAGAACAAGAACATTCTCTGCTCTCTAACTTAAACATACTCTACAATTGTTCTACAGATTTATTGCTTCCATTTATTGTGTTTCATTAATCGTTCTTCATTTATTACTCATTATTGATCATAAAAGGATATCTTCGAGGCCCTCTATACTGTTATTCCTTCATCGATCGTTCACCGCAAGCGTACTAGCTTGACCTCGGGGCCCAGCTTTAGCCATCTCGAGACTCCGTCTCTCGACTACTCGATTTGAATATCAGCACTATCCCTTGCTCTTACCTCATTTTCCTAACTCATACTTAGCATCTATTGCTTAATAACTAGTATTGAAATAAATTACGTATTTTTAGAACCACAAAATCAAATATAATTGTAATTACCATTTACAAAGTAAACAATTATGTCCTCTTCTTTTAATAGACTTACAGAAGCTGCACATGAGGGTTCAGATAACTCTTATTCCAAACCTCATTTACAAGAAAGGGTTGGAGAACTATCTTTTTTATATAAGTTTTTCTCACACTAGTGGATCTGAAGTGGGAAATAATCCAGGTGCAAGAGTTGGTCCACATCCTCATATGAATCATAGTATTCCTGTTGTTGATCCTCTTTTTTGATCAAATGGATGATTTCTTGCGTCACTTGGCTGGAACAACGTCCGACCCTAATGAAATGAACTTTGAGAAAATGAGAAAAATGGGTGGAGTTGAGTTTGAAGGCAATTTTGATCCTACTGATGCTGAACAATGGCTTGAGCGCATAGAAAGAGTATTTAAGCAATTAGGGTGTTCGGAAGCTGCAAAAGTTAAGTATTCCATATCACTGTTACAAAGGGATGATTATGACTGGAGAGTGAGTTTACCAAATGCAAAAGAAAAACTGCCGATGCTAACTTAGGATGATTTTGATAAAGAATTCTGCATGAAGTGTGTCACCTTCTTGCCATGATGCGAAGAAAAAAGAGTTTCTTGATTCAAAGCAAAAGGGTATGTCTATTGCTTAATATAAACAAAAATTTCTCAAGCTTTCTCGTTTTGCTCGAGGTATTATCAATGATGAAAAAGATAATTGCAGGATATTCGAATATGGTTTAAATAATTCTTTCCGAAAGTCAGTGTCAGTTATACAACGTAAAAAAATTTAAAACTAGTTATAAGTGCACCTACTTGGGAAAGATGACTAGGAACAAGCTAGTAGAAATGAAAACAGGTTTTAGAAAAGTTAATTCAGATTATGACGGTCCATCCAAAAGATGAAGTTTGGCATTTCAAAGTTTTGTAGTTTTCCCAGTCCAACTCAACATAATCAAAATAGATCAAATATTTCTATTGGTAGCACTCTAGGTTATGGAAAAGGCAAAACTTGTATACCCACATGTGCACAATGTGGGAAGAACCACTATGGTACTTACATGAGAGCTTCTGGTGCTTGTTTTAATTGTGGTAGCTTCGATCACAAAGTGAAGGATTTTTATAATCCTAGCCATATTTCTTCTTCGCGTACTGAAGGTTTAGTTCGGAAAATACTACTGCTCCTTCTTAAGGGAATAGAGGTTAAATATCTAGAAACACCCAAATCACAAATGCATGTAGAGCTAATCAAGATAGTGGGTAAGGAGCTACATCATGAGCTTATGCTATGAATTATAAGGATGACCAAGATGGGACAGACATAGTTGTTGGTAAATTTCACTTATTTGGCTTATGTGTTGTTATAAAATTTGATCCTGGTTCAACACATTCTTATGTTTCACTTGTTTTTCTTGAAAATATGAAATCGGAGAGATTTGATTGTGGTGTGCTTGTCAAAAGTCCTTCGGGTCATCTAGTTCTTTATAATTAGATCTATCGAGGTTGTCCCTTCATGATTCAAAATCTTGTCTTCCCAGCTAATTTGATTGAAATGCCTTTCTAAGACTATGGTGTCATTATTGGTATGGATTGGATTCATAGATACCATGCAGTAGTTGATTATAGGCCAAAACGTGTGACCTTTAAAGCTCCTACATTTTCACACATTGTTATTCAAGGCAAAATATTACTGATATCTAATATTATCTCTGCAGTTGTGGCAAGAAAGATGATTAGTCACGGTTGTGAAGCTTATCTTGCTCATATAGTTAAAACACACTTAGAAAGTCCAAGCCTTAAATATATGCCAGTTGTTTGTTAATTTCTTGATGTTTTCCCTGTAAATCTTCCTGGTTTTCCTGGAAAGGGAAGTTGATTTTTCTATAGAGGTTATTCTTGGAACCACTCCTATTTTTTATGTTACTTACCGAATGGCTCCAGCAGAATTGAAGGAGTTAAAAATTTGATTTCAAGAACTTCTTGAGAGGGGTTTTATTCGCTCAGGCGTTTCTTGTTGGGGAGCTCCTATTTTATTTGTGAAAAAGAAACATGGCACTCTTCGTCTTTGTATTGATTACCAGCAAATGAATGAGATAACAATTACGAATAGATACCCATTGCCTAGGATCAATGATTTATTTGACCAGCTAAAGTGTCACGACCCAAATCCTAATTCAGGTCACGATGGCGCCCAACAGCGGGGTTAGGCAAGCCGATAAAACTTTCACTAAGTGATACCCTTCCCATTCGATCAACAAGTCAATGATTACCAAATCATAACAACTAACATGATACTAGTCTTGAGTGAAGGTAAAATCATAGTAGATACAAGGCCGAATTAAAGCATACACATAGATATACATCCAAAACCCCAAACAAAAATTTATACCGTGTGTGTTCCAGGAACTAGTGTCATGAATGTCACGGGCAACTACTGAATATACAATGACTACAACATATACAGGGTCTCAGTCTGAATGAAATAGACAGAGAGCATAAAAAAAGAAACTCCAGGGTGCTGCTAGGAAGTCGCTAGGAAAGCAGCTCAACGTGACGTATGACCACGCTATCAATATCTGGCACCGGCCTGAAAATCAGATGGACCAGCCTCCGGACCTGTACAGTCAAGTATAGAAAAGGAAAGAAAGTGCAACATGAGTACATATATATAAATATGTACCCAGTGAGTATCCTGTCTAATCTCGAAGAAGTAGTGACGAGAGGTCGACTCGATACTCACTAAGGACCAAAAGTTGTAAAGTAAGCCGGATGTAAAGAAAACTGTAGGCAAGTAAAACAAATAATCAAGTACATCAATATCCAGCATCAAATAACAATCTCAAATCAAACAAGTTTGGTATCCGTCGTGGTGTACGGCCCGCTCCCAAAAGGTACTCAATCTCGTCGTGGCGTACTGCCCGATCCAACTCTGGTAGTCTCAATCTCGCCGTGGCATACGGCCCGATCCCACCCTGGTAGTCTCAATCTCGTCGTGGCGTACTGCCCGATCCAACTCTGGTAGTCTCAATCTCGCCGTGGCATACGGCCCGATCCCACCCTGGTAGTCTCAATCTCGTCGTGGTGTACGGCTCGATCCCACCCTGGTAGTCTCAATCTCGCTGTGGCGTACGGCCCGATCCCACCCAGGTAGTCTCAATCTCGTCGTGGCGTACGACCCGATCCCACCCGCAATCTCGCCGTGGTGTACGGCCCGATCCCATAATATAATAATCATCACTTTGTCGTGGCGGACCGCCTGATCCCATAATATAATCAATCATCACTCTGCCGTGGCGTACGACCCGATCCCATAATATTATCAATCATTACTCTGCCGTGGAGTACGCCCCGATCCCATCCCGTGATTGTCTTATCACACTTAAATCAAGGCAAGTATCACAACCTTCAAAGACAACAATACCAATCACACAAGTATACAAGTCATATTTATGCTACAACAGGGGAAAACATTGAGCATGTTGTGTCCTAACTACTCGGATCAAGCAGTAATAGCCACTACGTACGGACTCTCGTCACACGGTGCGTACGTAGCCCCCAAACAAGATCACATAGCAACAAGGTTACCTAGAGGGAAAATTTCCCTCTTACGAGGTTAGAAAGGAGACTCACCTCGACGAAGCACTCCTCGGACCAAAGACCGGATCAAGAATGCGCCCAAAGCTCCAAAACTACCCTCGACGGCACACAACTAGCCAAACATAGAATAATTGAAAACATTTAAGGTTCAAGAAGGAGAAGTAGCAAGAATTCCTAAAGTTTAACATTCTTGGCGATGTTGAAATTTGGACCCCGGGACCACGCTTTCGGATTTTGAAGATTCTTAAAGGATTAAATTACCCGTAGTCTAAGGATCGTAATTACATAATTTATTTAGGAATACAATGGCTAAAAAGGGGTAATTCACTAATTTTCCAAAAATCCCATTTACAACCCAAAACCAAGATTTTTCCAAGAATTAGTAGTTGATTTCTTTGTTAATTCATGTATGAAACTAGATAAATGAAAAGAATTTACTTACCTCTACTTAATTTGGGTCAGGAGCAGGTTCTTGAAGCTCCTAGAACTCTCTAATGGAGGTGAAATGGTTGAAAAATGAAGAAGACCCGTGTTTGGAACTTAAATATAGGCTGCCCACAGGGATTCTCGCACCTGCGACTTTGGGACCGCAGGTGCGGTCCTGCACCTGCGAAGAATTGGCCGCACCTGCGGAGGCTGGGCCTGGGAGCTGGGGTCGCACCTGCGAGGGGAAGTCCGCACCAGTGGACTCGTACCTGCGGAGGATTTCCGCACCAGCGGACTCGCACCAGCGGGCACAAGTCCGCACCTGCGGAGGCTGGGCCTGGGAGCTGGGGTCGCACCTGCGAGGGGAAGTCCGCACCAGTGGACTCGTACCTGCGGAGGATTTCCGCACCAGCGGACTCGCACCAGCGGGCACAAGTCCGCACCTGCGGAGGTAGAGGTGTCTATGGTCTTTCCGCACCTGCGAGGCTGGGACCGCAGGTGCGGTCACACAAGAAGCAGCCATACCACCAGTGGAATTTTCTGGTTTTTGGCCCCGTGCGTGGTCCGGGAAGCCCCTGGGCCCAACCGAGCCTCCGACAAAATATACCAATAAGTCCCAAATCATATGACGGACTCGCTCGAGCTCACCGGAACACTCAAAACATCACTAGAACTTGAAATCACCTTCCAAACCCTTGAATTAAAACTTAAGACTTTAAGGACTCTAGATTTCATTACATTGCGCCGAACGGGTCTATACTACTCGGAATGACCCCAAATTTTGCAGACATGTCATAACTGACTATACGCAACTATTGCCGGCCTTGGAATTCCATTCGGACTTTGATAGCATGAAGTCCCATTCCAGGCCAAATTCTAAACTTAAGGAAATCCTGATATCCATTTCGGGCGCCGAAACGCTCCCAGGTCATCAGAAACCCGAGCCGAACATACGCAAAGTCCGAAATCATCATACGGAGCTACTGGAGCTGTTAGAACTTGATTCCAAGGTCATTTACTCAAAATGTTGACCAAAGTAAAACTTGGCCAAATAGGCCAACCTTAAGGAACCAAGTGTTCCTAAACCATCCAATTCATTCCCAAATCCCGAACCACCCGCTCCCGCGAGTGATAAAGCACGAATAGCCGCTAAGGAAGGTTTCATTTAAGTAAACGGGACCCTAATACGCAAAATGACCGGCTGGGTCGTTACATTCTACCCCTCTTAAACAAACGTTCGTCCTCGAACGAAACTAGGATCGTACCTGGAGTGCTGAATAGCTGTGGATATGTGCTCTGCATGTCCTGTTCGGACTCCCAAGTCGCCTCCTCCACTGAACCTTAACCGCAGAAACTGTCTTAGACCTCAACTGGCGGTCCTGCCTATCAATAATGGCAACTGGCTCCTCCTCGTAGCCCAACTTCCCATCTAACTGGATAGTGCTGTAATCAACCACGTGCGAGAAGTCGGCGTGATACCTCCGAAGCATAGATACGTGAAATACCGGGTGAACTCTTGATAAGGCTGGAGGCAAAGCAAGCTCATAAGCAACCTCTCCAACCCGCTTCAGCACCTCGAAAGGACCTATAAACCTGGGGCTCAGCTTGCCCTTCTTCCCGAATCTCATAATGCCCTTCATCGGGGAGACCTTCAACATAACCTGATTTCCCTCCATGAATGCTACATCACGTGCCCGCTGATTTGCGTAGCTTTTCTGCCTAGACTGGGCTGTACGGAGCCTTTCCTAAATAATCTTCACCTTTTCCAAGGCATCTCTCACCAGATATGTACCATATAACTTGGCCTCACCAGTCTCAAACCACCTAATCGAAGAACGACATCGCCGACCGTATAAAGCCTCAAATGGAGCCATCTCGATGCTGGACTGATAACTATTGTTGTATGCAAACTCCGCCAAAGGTATGAACTGGTCCCACTGACCCCCGAAATCAATCACGCAAGCCCTGAGCATATCCTCCAAAATCTGAACTGTACGCTATGACTGGCCATCCGTCTGAGGGTGAAAAGCTGAACTAAGGTCTATCCGAGTACCCATCTCGATGTGCAAAGCTCTCTAGAAGTACGAAGTGAACTGAGGACCCCGATCTGAAATGATAGACACCGGCACACCATGCAACCGGACTATCTCACGAAGATAAATCTGAGCCAATCTCTCTATAGTGTAAGTAGTAGCCACATGAATGAAATGCGCCAATTTGGTCAATCTGTCCACAATAAGCCAAACCGCGTCAACCTTCAACAAAGACCGAGGCAACCCAACCACGAAGTCCATAGTGATACGCTCCCACTTCCACTGAGGAATGGGCATCTGCGGAAACAAGCCTCCTGGCCGCTGATGCTCGTACTTAACCTGCTGACAATTAAGACACTTGGACACATACTGAACAATGTCCTTCTTCATCCGCCTCCACTAGTAGTGCTGCCTTAAATCACGATACATCTTCGTCGCTCCTAGGTGAATAGAGTACCGAGAACTGTGCGCCTCTGCTAGTACCTTTCGCGAACGCGGAAGCCAGATTTCTTCTTCTTCGCGTTCGCGTACCAGTCTCCGTGGGCAGATTATAAAAATTCCAAACACGAGGGTTAAGCCATTTTACACATTTTGAGTTCTAGAGCTCGGTTTAGGGCGATTCTTTGAAGGTTTTTCACACAATTCGAATGGGTAAGTGTCTTTAACTAGAATTGATTATATTTCATGAATTAGTTCTCATTTTTATCATTTAATTTATGTTTTGGGTTGAAGAAACTTGGGTTTTTGAAAGAAAATCTCTAAATTTAAAATTCATGATTTGAATGACCAATTGACATCGGATTTGGATAAATATAGTATGGGTGAACTCGTATCGGAATGGGTAATCGGAATTTGTAAAATTTGTCGGGTTCTAAGGTGCGGGCCCGGAGGTCGACTTTTGGGTCGATTTTTATAAATTAGTAAAGATTGAAACTTTATCATTTTGAATAGTCCCTTATATGTTTTATGTGCATTTTGAGGTTGTTTTAGTTGATTTGAGCCATCCGGAGGTCTTCCCGCCCGAGAAGTCCATTCTCGAGTACCGGTTGTCGTCTTTGAGGTAAGTATCTTGCCTAACCTTGTGTGAGGGAATCACCCCTTAGAATGTGCGTCTTTTATGTTGATTGTAGCCCGTGTACGCGAGGTGACGAGTGCGTACTCAGACTTATTTGCAATTAGGTTGGCCTTTTAGGATTCTTAGGTTCCTATATCTCCTGCGTATAAAGTGGTAACTGTTATGGTTGAGTTCCTGTCTACTAGTTTCATCATCCTCTGTTGGATTAGATTTTCTTGAATTCGATTCCTATTTGTTGATTATTTGATCTTAATTTGACTTAGCTGAATATTTTCCCCCTTTTCTACCACTATGCTAAAAGTTTTCAAAAACTGCCTAATTGATTAGAATTAGTATCATCTAGTCGTATAATTGTCTAACAGGTATCTATAGTCGGGTGTCAAGCATGTCCGTGTGTCGCACATGATGATTTACATTATTTGCCTTAAATATTAGTTAGGTATAGTTGACCATCACCCATATTGGCGGTGCTTCCTTGGTGCCTCTTATTATTGAATATTTGCTTAAGCTGAGTTTATTCCGTGAAGCAAACTGTTAGGCGAGATTGGTTATAGTTGTTTCCCTTGCTGGGATGATTGGTTCTCTATTTATTGACTTGAGTATTGTGAATCGTTGCCATATTTGTTAGGTTTTCTCCTCGTTACATTTTTTCATTTGATACTTGGTTTTTCCCCTTAAGTGATTTCTGCTTATGAGTGAGTTCTGCCACTATTTTGATTGAAGTTCTCGTGTTGAACTTATCGTCGCACCTTGCATTTTGCCTTTGTGTTTGTTGTGGTGCTCGTTGTGGCTTGTGCAATGTTTTTGCTGTGTTATGGTTGTCCTCTCTCTGTGTAATGCATCCCATATTTACATTGGGAATGCGGGCTATGACCTGAGACCTTCCCTTGCATTGTATCGCATATTTACATTTGGACTGCGGGCTATGACCTGAGACTTTCCCCTTGCATTGTATTGCATATTTACATTGGGACTGCGGGCTATGACCTGAGACTTCCCCTTGCATTCTATTGCATATTTACATTGGGACTGCGGTCTATGATCTGAGACTTTCCCCTTACATTGTATTGCATATTTAAATTGGGACTACGGACTGAGATCCGGGAGCTTTCCCCCTGTACTGCATTGCATGAAAAATATCTGAGTTACGGACTGGGTTTCCGGTTGTTTATCTATGTGGAGATTTGGATTGAAAAGTATACATATATACCATACACATATATTGAAGTGTATGGATGAAAGGAAATTATCTCCGAGAAAAGTTATGTCCGGAGGACTTATATTTTGAAAAGTATATTTGAAAGGTATTTGTCTTGCAGGAAAAAAATGATGTTTGAAAAGCAGTATTTGGGAAAGTATATTTGAACAAATGATAATTGAAAAAGTAGTATTTGGGAAAGTACATTTGAACAAATGATTTTTGAATGGGCAGTATTTAGGAAAGTATATTTGAACAAATGATATTTGAAGTAGCAGTACTTGGGAAAGTATATCTTAATACAATGTATTTCAAGGGAACTATGTTCTAATGATTTCTTTTAATAAAGATATATACATATACATTCACAAAAAGTATGTTTCAAAGAAGATTTCCTATATCTTGAAAATATTATATTTTCAAAAGTTTTTGTTATAAACTCACGTTTTAAAGGTTTTTACTCGAGGGTTTTACCGGTTTTTATTGAGCTTATTTGCTAAGGCGTGATGTGAGTGGATTGATGCAGTGCTGAATTTTGAGTTTTTTATGGTATTGTGATTTCCGACTTCGGCTTGCGTGCTGTCCCTTCCTTCTTGTGTATTTCAGTTATGTTGTTCCGTTGCTTTAATTACTGCACTTCCTTCCGCTTTATATTTTCCTGTCGTTAATTATATTCGAAGATTTTAGATAAATATTTTGGTTTCGGTCATTACTACTTATGTCTTTTACTCATTAGACCAGTGGGTGTCTGGACTAGTCCTCGTCACTACTTCACCGAGGTTAGTCTTGATACTTACTCGTCACCGCTGTGGTGTGCTCATACTACTCTTCTGTGCATTTTTGGTTTTGCACAAATTCAGGTATTGACCGTTAGTAGCTACATGGATCAATCGTCGAGGAGACTCAAGGTAAACCTGCTGCTGCGTTTGCAGGCTTCGGAGTCACCTTCCTGTATATTTCCAACCGTACTTATTATTTCTAGACAGTTATATTTAGATTTGGTAGAAATATTCGTAGAGCTTATGACTATTTATCGGGTTTTGGGAAATTGTAAATTTTGTCAAGATTCCATATCGAGACTGTTACATTTTCTTTTATTATTGTTGTTGCTCAATGAAATGTTAGGCTTACCTAGTCCCTCAGACTAGGTGCCATCAAGGTACCCAACAGAGGTAAATTTGGGTCGTGACAAGTTGGTATTAGAGCTCTAGGTTCATAGGTGCTACGAGTCATAAGCGGGTTCTGTAGAGTATTGCAGATCGGTACGGAGACGTCTGTACTTATCTTTAAGAGGCTACAGAACTATTAGGACACTTTCACTTCCTTCATTCCTATCGTGCGAGTTCATTCGACCTTGAAGTTTGAAATCATCGTTCCATTCTCTCATCGCTGGTGAGGACACGAGTTGCGATTCCTGATGATGTTACCCCGAAGCAGACGTCACAAGGGTGAGAGACAGAGGCCGACGAGGAGCACGTGCCGCCGTTAGGATGCCTTCTAGAGCATCCGTTGAGGAGTCACCAATAGTTCTAGTTGGGAGACAGGTACTGGGGTACTTGTTGCTACCCCGAACTTCAGGAGGCCTGGGCATAGTTTTGAGTATAATTGGTACATTAAATCAAGCGAGATTGATCCTAGTGCACCAGCTACTTCACAGATCTGAGAGGAGTTCGGACTCCCACCATCTACACTCCATAGCAGCAAGACCATGTGGGTCAGGTTCCAGTTGTCATGGCAGCACAACATGTGGTTTTCGTTCAGCCCGTAGTTAGAACAGCAGCATCGGAAGAAGAACACCTTGGGAATTTAAGGGTACAGGAAGTACCACCCTCCTATCTTTCAGTGAATTGGTGACAGATGCTGCAAGGGTTTTATGGAGGAGTGCCACTATATTCTTCGTACTTCGAGTATTTTGGAGACGAGCAGGATTGCTTTTGTCACGTCTCAGGTTCAGAATAGTGGGTTTGTCAGTAGTGGTGGGAACATGAGTGGGGTAGCCCATCCAAGTCAGTCTCACTTGCATGGATTCAGGTTCCAGAGATGTTATTTAGGGAGTTGCACCTAGTCCCCCCGAGATGCAGGGCGCACCAAGTTTGAGCAGTTGCGTCAGGACGCTATGTCAGTATTAGAGTACGTCGTTGGATTCAGTGAGTTGGCCAGGTATATACCTCGCTTGTTTGTTTCAGTTAGGAGGCACATAGGCCGGAGAGATCTACTGGTCCTTATCATGGAGGTAAGGTACGACACGGTAGAGGTTTTGTGGGTCAACCAATTCAGTTTGCATTACCAGCTTCGCATGAGAGTTCTCAGATATTCTTGGGTCTCAGAGGACCCGTATTGTGTGGTTTCTACAGCCACGTCGGAAGAGGGATTGGTTTCTATTTGGAGATGAGACACAGGAGAAGAGATTGTTCCAGGGCTCAGGTAAGTGTGTTATACCAGGGTATTCAGGTGAGTAGAGGGCGCCCAAGAGAGGGAGGCCCGACCCATCGATGTGTTTCATATAGCAGGCTATAGACCGTTATGCCAGGTATCCTCACTCAGGTTTGTTTCGATGTGCTTCAGAGGGGCACCAATCATATTCCATTATAGTTACGCTAGTCGGGACGAGTTCCTTTATTCGTTGTTTCATTTATGAGTGAGTTTCATGTTTTGCACTCCATTTTGTGTTTGCTCATGTTGGGAAATTCTATGAGTAGTAGTTGTGTCTACCATTGTTTTTGTTCATCTTTGCTAGTGGTGAAACTAGAGGTGAGTCCTTATTATTCATTATGGTGAGCTTTACATGATTTTTTTTTCCTGAGTACTTTGTTGCTGGCTGTGATTCGATACTCCATTGAGATGTGAGTTCAGTTAATATTATGCCTGCTATCAGCTGAAATGAGTTAAGGGAGAGATTTCTATTGGCATGATCTATTTTCGGTATGATTTTTAGAGTTGAGGGTGAGGTCCTCGTGATATTTGTGACTTGATATATTTAGACCGGGCCGAGTACCGCGGTGGAAATTTTATCAGTATGGGATCTTTGTGATTTGTGCATATGATTTGCTTCTTCCTTGTTATATTGCTTTTGGTAAGTCAATATTGATAGAGAGTTATGCCTATGGGCTTGTTTGATAGTCCTTTATATGTCTCTCTTTTCATATTCATTCACTTTCGTTATGCGCTTCTTTAGTTTTGGCTTGCGGGATGGTGCCAGGTGGTGCTTTATATGGATTAGTGATTCGGGTTCCTAATAATGAGATCTTCGTGTTTATTGCATCTCTATCAGTATTATGAGTTTTGGAACAGAGTCCGTTCGGAGGTGGGGCTAATTGCCAATGGTGAGTTGACTTCGGACAACTGTTGTGATCAAAAGTGCTATTTGAGCCTAAGTGTGATGTGCTACATTGCATGGTCGTGCCTTACGGGTGTAGGCATGAGTTAAAGCAACTGGTTGACGCTAATGCCGGATATGGATTTAGGATCGGATCTTTTGGAAATGAGTATAAGGTGAGAAATTAAGGTGTGGGGCCTAGCGGTGGTGATAGCCAGGCTAAACTGCGGTTGTGATGGTGTCATTAGGCTTATGTAGCTTGGGGTGACGTGGGATCACCTGCGGGTGTGAGTTGGAAGCGCGCGTTAAGTGATTGGATGAGTTCAAGGTGAGTCTTGGCACGTTCGAGGACGAACGTTAGTTTTAAGAGGGGGATAATGTAACGACCCGACTGGTCGTTTTGAGACTTTAAGCTCTGTTCAGTGGTATAATCTCATAATCATCTTCACATTATGTATATCAACCGGTGTGCGTGGTTAGATCCAGTTACCGAATAATCCGGAGTGGAATTTGGGGAGAATTTTATAATTTTGAAGCTTAAGTAAAGGAAGTTGACCTGAGGTATGACTTCTGAGTAAATGGCCTCGGAATGAGTTTTGGTTAACGTCAACAGCTTCGTATGATGATTTTGGACTTAGGTGTGCGTCCGGAATTGGATTTGGAGGTCCGTAGAGCAAATTGAGGTCATTTGGCGGAAGTTAGAATTTCGGTGATTCCGGGCGATAGGTGAAAATTTGATATCGGGCTCGGAATGAAACTGGAAGTGGATGTAGGTCCGTTGTGCCATTTGGGGCTTGCCTGCAAAATTTCACGTCGTTCCGGGTTGATTTGATAGGTTTCGGCACGCAATTGGATATTTGAAGTTTTGAAAATTTCCTAAGTTTGATTTATGGTTTGATTCGTCATTTTAGTGTTATTTTATGTGTTTTGAAACACCGAGCGATTCCGTGTTAGGTTATGTGACTTGTGTGTGTGTTTGGACGGAGTCCCGGGGACCCCGGGGGTGTTTCGGATGGGTATCAGGTCCTTTTTCCTCATTTTCCACTACTGAAATCTGTATCTGGTTTTCTCCTTCGCATTCGCGTCCGCCCTTCCGCGTTCACGTCCACCCTTCCACGTTCGCGGAGTGTAATCTGGGGGGAGGGGTTATCTGTTCAACGCGTTCGCATAGTACCTTTCGCGAACGCGGAAGCCAGATTTCTTCTTCTTCGCGTTCGCGTACCAATCTCCGTGGGCAGATTATAAAAATTCCAAACACGAGGGTTAAGCCATTTTAACACATTTTGAGTTCTAGAGCTCGGTTTAGGGCGATTCTTTGAAGGTTTTTCACACAATTCGAATGGGTAAGTGTTCTTTAACTAGAATTGATTATATTTCATGAATTAGTTCTCATTTTTATCATTTAATTTGTGTTTTGGGTTGAAGAAACTTTGGTTTTTGAAAGAAAATCTCTAAATTTAAAATTCATGATTTGAATGACCAATTGACATCGGATTTGGATAAATTTAGTATGGGTGAACTCGTATCAGAATGGGTAATCGGAATTTGTAAAATTTGTCGGGTTCTGAGGTGCGGGCCCGGGGGTCGACTTTTTGGTCGATTTTTATAAATTAGTAAAGATTGAAACTTTATCGTTTTGAATAGTCCCTTATATGTTTTATGTGCATTTTGAGGTTGTTTTAGTTGATTTGAGCCGTCCGGAGGTCTTCCCGCCCGAGAAGTCCATTCTCGAGTACCGGTTGTCGTCTTTGAGGTAAGTATCTTGCCTAACCTTGTGTGAGGGAACTACCCCTTAGAATGTGCGTCTTTTATGTTGATTTTAGCCCGTGTACGCGAGGTGACGAGTGCGTACTCAGACTTATTTGCAATTAGGTTGGCCTTTTAGGATTCTTAGGTTCCTATATCTCCTGTGTATAAAGTGGTAACTGTTATGGTTGAGTTCCTGTCTACTAGTTTCATCATCCTCTGTTGGATTAGATTTTATTGACTTCAATTCCTCTTTGTTGATTATTTGATCACTGAATGATGTCGCATATTGTGAAACCACTTGCATCCATTAAAGATGCAGCGCCCCCAGAAAAAGGTGTAACGACCCGACTGGTCGTTTTGAGAGTTTAAGATATGTTCAGTGGTATAAGGTCATAATCAGCTTCATATTATGTATATCAACCGGTGTGCGTGGTTAGATCCAGTTACCGGATAATCCGGAGTTGAATTAGGGGAGAATTTTCAAATTTTGAAGCTTAAGTGAAGGAAGTTTACCGGAGGTTTGACTTTTGAGTAAACGACCTCAAAATGAGTTTTGGTTAAAGCCAACAGCTTCGTATGATGATTTTGGAATTAGGCGTGCGTACGGAATTGGATTTGGAGGTCCGTATAGCAAATTGAGGTCATTCGGCGGAAGTTAGAATTTCGGTGATTCCGGCCGATAGGTGAGAATTTGATATCGGGCTCGGAATGAAACCGGGAGTGGCTGTAGGTCCATTGTGTCATTTGGGGCTTGCCTGCGAAATTTCACGTCGTTCCAGGTTGATTTGATAGGTTTCGGCACGAGTTTGGATATTTGAAGTTTTGAAAATTTCCTAAGTTTGATTTTTGGTTTGATTCGTCATTTTAGTGTTATTTTATGTGTTTTGAAACCCCGAGCGAGTCCGTGTTAGGTTATGTGACTTGTGTGTGTGGTTTGATGGGGTCCTAGGGACCCCGGGGGTGTTTCGGATGGGTATCGGGTCCTTTTTCCTCATTTTTCCACTGCTGAAATCTGTATATGGTTTTCTCCTTTGCGTTCGCGTCCGCCCTTCCGCTTTCGCGGAGTGTAATCTGGGGGGAGGGGTCATCTGTTCAACGCGTTCGCATAGTACCTTCCAAACGCGGAAGCCAGCTTTCCTCTTCTTCGCGTTGGCGTACCAGACTCCGCGTTCGCGTAGCGTATTATTTACCAATCCCCATTTTCTTCATCGCGTCCGCGTAGCACCTTTCGCGAACGCGAGGGTTCGCCTTCTCCTTCTCCGCGTTCGCACCTGTTGGGCCGCGTTCGCATAGTGCAGCTGGGCATCTTCAACTTTTTCTTCTTCGAACGCATCCCTCTCTCCGCGTTCGCGATGAACAAAAACACCTGGGCAGATTATAAAAATTTCAAACACGAGGGTTTAGCCATTTTAACACATTTTGAGTTCTAGAGCTCGTTTTAGGGCGATTCTTTGAAGGTTTTTCACACAATTCGAATGGGTAAGTGTTTTTTAACTAGAATTGATTATATTTCATGAATTAGTTCTCATTTTTATCATTTAATTTGTGTTTTGGGTTGAAGAAACTTGGGCTTTCGAAAGAAAATTTCTAAATTTAAAATTCATGATTTGAATGAGCAATTGACATCGGATTTTGATAAATTTAGTATGGGTGAACTCGTATCAGAATGGGTAATCGAAATTTGTAAAATTTGTCGGGTTCCGAGGTGCGGGCCCGGGGGTCGACCTTTGGGTCGATTTTTATAATTTAGTAAAGATTGAAACTTTATCGTTTTGAATAGTCCCTTATATGTATGATGTGCATTTTGAGGTTGTTTTAGTTTGTTTGAGACGTCCGGAGGTCTTCCCGCCCGAGAAGTCCATTTTCGAGTACCGGTTATCATCTTTGAGGTAAGTATCTTGCCTAACCTTGTGTGAGGGAACTACCCCTTAGGATGTGCGTCTTCTATGTTGATTGTAGCCCGTGTACGCGAGGTGACAAGTGCTTACTCAGACTTATTTGTAATTAGGTTGGCCTTTTCGGATTCTTAGGTTCCTATATCTCCTGCGTATAAAGTGGTAACTGTTATGGTTGAGTTCTTGTCTACTAGTTTCATCATCCTCTGTTGGATTAGATTTTCTTGACTTCGATTCCTCTTTGTTGATTATTTGATCTTAATTTGACTTAGCTGAATATTTTCCCCTCTTCTACCACTATGCTAAAATTCTTCACAAACTGCCTAATTGATTAGAATTAGTATCATCTAGTCGTATAATTGTCTAACAGAAATTAGAATATCTATAGTCGGGTGTCAAGCATGTTCGTGTGTCGCACATGATGATTTACATGATTTGCCTTAAATATTACTTAGGTATAGTTGACCATCACCCATATTGGCGGTGCTTCCTTAGTGCCTCCTATTATTGAATATTTTCTTAAGCTGAGTTTATTCCATGAAGCAAACTGTAAGGCGAGGTTGGTTATAGATGTTTCCCTTGCCGGGATGATTGGTTCTCTATTTATTGACTTGAGTATTGTGAATCGTTGCCATATTTGTTAGGTTTTCTCCTCGTTACATTGTTTCATTGATACTTGGTTTTTTCCCTTAAGTGATTTCTGCTTATGATGAGTTTTGCCACTATTTTGATTGAAGTTCTCGTGTTGAACTTATTGTCTGTAAAGACCCGTAAAATTTCTTGTTTAAAATAATGCCGAATAAGTCCCTGAGTTGTTATAACTGTAGAAATTCTTAAAACAGACCTTGATTGTGTAAAGTACCCCGGAATTTGAAAGAATAAAATTTTCCAGAAGCTGGGCGTTATACGACGCACTATGCGATCGCATAACGGGTATGCGGACTACATAATGGTCGCATACCTGGGCAGACCACTGCCCAATTGGAGGACAACTATGCGGTCCATTATGCGATCGCATTTCGGTTCTGTGGACCGCATAGTTTTCGCATTCTTGCCCTTTGATTTCTGTGAGGGAGGTTATGCGACTCACTATGCGATCGAATAACATGTATGCGGACCGCATAGTGGTCGCATACCTGCACAATGTGTTTTAATTTTGGCCCACCTGGGGGGGCCATTCTGCGGTCGTCTCTGCGGACCGCATTCCAGTGTCGGGCTCCTAATTTTTCTAATTTTAAAAACCCGACCCCCAGTGCATTAAAACACCCCACCCCTTCATTTTTACAAGTTTTCTTAACAAAATAGAGAGAAGGAAAGGGAGAGTTCTTGAGAGAGAAAGTGGTTCTTCCATCTAGTTGATTTTCAAAGTCCCCCAGGCCTGATAATTCGAGTAATATTATTCTTTCTCATTCTAGCAGGTAAGGGTTCCCAACCCCTTTTCCACTAATTTTCTAATTTTAAACAAAGGGAGGATTTGCATGGATTGTTTCTTGAAAATATTAACTAAGACCTTGCATGCATGTTTAGTAATGGTGTTAATTTAGTAAGAGGGAGTGGTTTGGGGTAAATTTCACAAAGATGGAGTTGGTAGTCTAATGGGGTCACATAGTGTTTGGAAGAATGTTTGAGAGAGTCTGAATTACATGCATGACTTCCAATTCTAAGTTGAATACGTTTATTTGCGAACTAGAATGACGGTACTAGTCGGTTCGGTGATTTGTGAGTAAAAGTTAAAAAGGGAATTTCGACTCCAGGTATGTATGGCTAACTTTAATCCTTGTAAAATCCCTCTTGTTGTGGTAAGCATATGGTGTGTGTACGTATATGGAAAGATGTGAATTGACTGTCTAGTTGATTACTACCCCGCTGTGTTAGATGAGATTCTGAATTGTGACTATGCATGCCCACTTTGTTATGTGCAAAGGTGGTAATTGTTTAAAGTTATTGATATGAAGTATTGTAAATAAGTTGAACGGTTATGGCAACACCTTGTGCATAAATTGCTGCTTGATGAAAGTTTAGGGTGCTTTGAGCCCAAGTAAATGAATTGATAAATGTGAAATTGTGATCCTTGAAAGGAAGGCCCTTGTGATGAAATTGTTTGGTGTTGTTGTTGAATTGTGATCCTTGAAAGAAAAGCCCTTGCGTTGAAATTATTGGTGGTGTTGTTTCTGAAATATAAATTGTCAGGCAAGGTCGAGTTGCGCGCCGCAACACAGATTAATAAGGTGTGGGTTGTGGTAATAAGGGTGGCCGAAGTAATAAGGGTAGAAACGTGATCGTTATCACGATGAAATTAATGGTGGTGTTGTTTTTGAAATATAAATTGTCAGGCGAGGTCGAGTTGCGCGCCGCAACACGGAGTAATAAGGTGTGGGTTGTGGTGATAAGGGTGGCCGAGGTAATAAGGGTGGGAAAAGTGATCATAATCACTATTGAAATGAAAATATATGAAACTCTTGAATTTGGAAATGTTGGAAAGGGAAAAGGAGAGATTGTGAAACTTGTGATTTTGGTTGTTTCTTCCTACGTGCAATGTTTGTGAGTTATATTACTGTCTCTTATCTGTGTATTGCTTGATTGTACTTGGGATGAAGATCGTTCATACATACTAGTACTGTGGACTCTTGATGTTGGTTGTTTCTATTTTCTGTGCAATGCTTGTTGGTTCTATTAACCGTCTCTTATCTGTGCATTGTTGATTGTACTTGGGATAAAGTTTGTTCATACATACCAATACAATTCAAATCTACTGACATCCCTTTTGCTGGGGGCGCTACATTCTTATGATGATTGTAGGTGGTTCCATAGCAGGTAATTCAGCCCACCGACAGTAGTGCCTCCTCTCCAGTCCGTCAGCTGCATTGGTGAGCACCACTTCCTCTCGGGGCCATGTGTTGTTCATGCCACCTTCTTTGAGTTTATTGTGTATTGTAAGGTATAGCCGGGGCCTTGTCATCGGCAAGTATCGGTTAAGTTCCTAGTATTCGTAGAGGCTTCGTAGACAGAATGTAGATAGTGTACATATGTATTTTGGGTAAGTAATGGTACGGTTTGGAATCGTGATCCACGTCGGTAAATGTTGTATGTATTTTGTAAGTATTTGGTATCATATGTTGGTAATGATAAAAAGTAGAAATGAATTCAAGTTGTAAGTTTATGCCTAAGTCTAAATGGCTATTTCACATGAATGATGTATATTGAAATCACGGGGTAACGCGTGGGATAGGAAAGGCAATCCCAGGTCCGCTTGACTGGGGTCCAACGGTTGAGTGCCGGTCGTGTCCCTCGGTTTTGGGGCGTGACATCATCGCTCCTTGCATTTTTTCCTTTCTGTTTGCTGTTGTGCTCGTTGTGGCTTGTGCAATGTTTTTGTTGTGTTCTGGTTGTCTTCTCTCTGTGTACTGCATCGCATATTTACATTGGGACTGCGGGCTATGACCTGAGACCTCCCCTTGCATTTTATCGCATATTTACATTGGGACTGCGGGCTATGACCTGAGACCTCCCCTTGCATTTTATCGCATATTTACATTGGGACTGCGGGCTATGACCTGAGACTTTCCCCTTGCATTGTATTGCATATTTACATTGGGACTGCGGGTTATGACCTGAGACTTCCCCTTGCATTGTATTGCATATTTACATTGGGACTGCGGTCTATGACCTGAGACTTTCCACTTGCATTGTATTGCATATTTAAATTGGGACTACGGACTGAGATTCGGGAGCTTTCCCCCTGTACTGCATTGCATGAAAAATATCTGAGTTACGGACTGAGTTTCCGGTGGTTTATCTACGTGGAGATTTGGATTGAAAAGTATACATATATACACATATACATATATTGAAATGTATGTCTGAAAGGCTATGTCCGAAGGACTTCTATTTTGAAAAGTATATTTGAAAGGTATTTGTCTTGCAGGAAAAAAATGATGTTTGAAAAAGCAGTATTTGGGAAAGTATATTTGAACAAATGATAATTGAAAAAACAGTATTTGGGAATGTATATTTGAACAAATGATATTTGAATGGGCAGTATTTAGGAAAGTATATTTGAACAAATGATACTTTAAGGAGAAGTACTTGGGAAAGTATATTTTAATACAACGTATTTCAAGGGAACTATGTTCTAACAATTTCTTTTCATAAAGATATATACATTAAATTCAGAAAAAGTATGTTTCAAAGAAGATTTCCTATATCTTGAAAAGATTATATTTTCAAAAGTTTTCGTTATAAACTCACGTTTTAAAGGTTTTTACTCGAGGGTTTGACCGGTTTTTATTGAGCTTATTTGCTAAGGCGTGATGTGAGTGGATTGATGCAGTGCTGAATTTTGAGTGTTTTATGGTATTGTGATTTCCGACTTCGGCTTGCGTGTTGTCCCTTCCTTCTTGCGTATTTCCGTTATGTTGTTCCATTGCTTTAATTACTGCACTTCCTTCCGCTTTATATTTTCCTTTCGTTAATTATATTCGAAGATTTTAGATAAATATTTTGGTTTCGGTCATTACTACTTATGTATTTTACTCATTAGACCAGTGGGTGTCTGGACTAGTCCTCGTCACTACTTCACCGAGGTTAGTCTTGATACTTACTCGGCACCGCTGTGGTGTGCTCATACTACTCTTCTGTGCATTTTTGGTTTTGCACAAATTCAGGTATTGACCGTTAGTAGCTACATGGATCAATCGTCGAGGAGACTCAAGGTAAACCTGTTGCTGCGTTCGCAGGCTTCAGAGTCACCTTCCTGTATATTTCCAACCGTACTTATTATTTCTAGACAGTTGTATTTAGATTTGGTAGAAAGATTCGTAGAGCTTATGACTTGTATTTACCGGGTTTTGGGAAATTATAAATTTTATCAAGATTCCATATCGAGATTGTTACATTTCTTTTATTATTGTTGTTGCTCAGTGAAATGTTAGGCTTACCTAGTCCCAAGACTAGGTGCCATCACGGTACCCAACAGAGGGAAATTTGGGTCGTGACAAAAGGGATGTTATAACACGTGGAATAGTACTGGTATGTAAATATTGAACACCCTCTGAATGAATCAAGTAACAATAAAAGGGGAAAGAAACATAGAATCAATGAGAGCCTCAAACAATATCAAAGCATCAAGTTAAGAGAAAGATAATTTTCCAATTGAATATCAATATGTTTAAGTTGGGAGATCTTTAGTACCGATACACCACTGTGTTTTTAGCCCGGAGTCCGATCTTAGCCTGATCGGCTATGCCATCTCAGCACAATGTTGTGTGGGTAGACATCGCATTGTGCTAGCAATCATCTCATCCCAATTAAATGGAATGATCTCAAAACATTTATCTCATCCCAATTAGGGAAATAATCTCAACACGTCAATCACAGAATTTACCCCTAAATCACTCCTACATCGGCACGTGTAGTTTCGGGGCAAAGTCGTTTCAACCTACCCTTCCTCGGTGACTACACGATAGTCCCAAAATATTTAATATATAGTGAAGTTACAACTCATTTCGTAATCTTTCAAACTTCCTTTCGTTGCATTGGCTCCATGGGCCACTAGTGTAATTTTTATTCTTGGAATGATGGCAACATTTTATATTTCATACTCACATTCAAACTTCATAATAGATCATCAACAATAAGGGCATTTGTATCATGAATATATATATATAAGAGCAATAGAAGTCTTAAATACATTGAGTTTTCCTTCCAAGATTAAGCATGATAAAGTCAACATTTGAACCATGAATTGAGGTTATAGCTTTATGATACATAAACCATGCTTGAATACATTCCTGAAGGAGAGCTTAATAGGAGAGGAGAAAATGAAACACATTTTCGACACAATGCTTATTAGGAATAGAATTTTCGTCAAGCACCTATTATGAAAAATCTACTACTGTCACGACCCAAATCTTGATTCAGGTCGCGATGGCGCCCAACAGCGAGGTTAGGCCAGCCAATATAGAAAACACTAAGTGTTACCATTCCCAATTACGCAAATTTCATCTTTTAACCAATTCTAAACAGATATAAACATAATAATGGCGAATGGTGTGAAATAAAACTACAAGTGCAGAAAGTCAACCAATAGGCATGTCGCATAACATGTGTACAGCCAACAACCCAAAATATACACTACGTGTGTGCCGGGAACTAGTGTCACGAGTGTCACGGGCAACTACTGAATATATAATGACTAAAATATATACAGAGTCTCAGTCTGAATGATATGGACAGAGAATATGACAAAAGAAAGCTCCAGGGTGCTGCCAGGAAGTCGCCAAGAGGAGCAACTCACCGTGAAGTATAGTCAGTCAGTCAATACCTAACCTCGACCTGATAATCTGAAATACCAGCCTCCGGACCTGTACAACCAAGTACAAAAGAAAAGAAAGTGCAGCATGAGTACATATATAAATATGTACCCAGCGAGTATCCCATCTAATCTCGAAGAAGTAGTGACGAGAGGTCGACTCGATACTCACTAAGGTCCAACTGTAATAATGTAAAGCAGGGTGTAAGGAAAACAGTAGACACGTAAACAATGCACCACCATTGTAAAGAGAATACAGAGTTTCCAAATAAATATCGAAAGCAGTATCGACTTCCCTGTCTCTTTTCCCATCCACCTGTCACGTCATAAATCAGGAAATAAGCACCAAACAGTCATGCGCACATAAGAGTACAGCAATCGGCTAGAGTCGGGAGGAAGAATAGCTATGCACTGTCGGGGATCGACCGACCCGTACCATGAGTGCATGCTTATAATGTAGCCATATCAAGAAGAGCTATGCACTGTCGGGGATCGACCGACCCGTACCATGAGTGCATGCTTATAATGTAGCCATATCAAGAAGAGCTATGCACTGTCGGGGATCGACCGGCCCGTACCATGAGTGCATGCTTATAATGTAATCATATCAAGAAGAGCTATGCACTGCCGGGGATCGACCAGCCCGTACCATGAGTGCATGCTTATAATGTAACCATATCAATAAGAGCTATGCACTGCCGGGGATCGACCGGCCCGTACCATGAGTGCATTCTTACCAATAGTCCAACTACGCACTGCCGGGTATCAACCAGCCCGTACCGTGAGTGCGTCTATCAATGTAATCACACCGTAGCATAATGTAATATTTTCCATGCACTACCGGTGATCGATCGACCCGTACCATAAGTGCATTCTCAAATAAATCCATGTGCACTGCCGGGGATCGACCGGCCCGTACAGTAAGTGCACTGTGAATCCGTCATGGCGCACGACCCGCTCCCGTAAGAGTGAAGGGAACCATATGCCGCTCGTGGAATGTTAATTACGAGGCTTCTATCATGCACACACAAATGTAAAGTTCAATTCATCACAATCCTTCCCAGTTATTAAGTAAATGATAGCTCAGGGAGACAGTGGTATATCAAGCATGAATTTAAGCATATACTTCAATTTAAGGTAGAATACATGGCATGCTGTGGTCCTACACTACCCGGACATAACAATAGTAGTCGCTACGTACGGACTCTCGTCACAAGGTACGCACGTAGCCCCCAAATACAAACATACAACACATAGAACACCTATGGGGACAATTTCCCTCTTACAAGGTTAGAAAGGAGACTGACCTTGACGAAGCACTCCTCGGACCAACAACCGGATCAAGAATGCACACGGAACTCCGGAACTACCCTCGACGGCTCGCACCTAGGAAAATATAGTGCAATTGAATCAATTTAGATACCACGAGGAGGAATTAAAAAGAATTTCCAAAGTATAGCATTCTTGAAGCGTGTTGAGATTTTGACCCCAGGCCCACGTGTTCGGATTTTGAAAATTCTCGAAGGAATGAATTACCCGAAGCCTAAGGATCGTAATTACATAATTTATTTAGGAATTCATGGCTAAAAGGGGATAATTCACTAATTATCAAAGCCCTAGAATTTGCTACCCAATTTTCCCACGATTTGATATTTTAAATAGGTAAACTAGTTGGATTTCCATAATTAACCCATGAATTAAGAGAGAAAATTACACTAACCTTGAGGAACTTGACCTTGGACAGCTTTTCCCTAGCTTTGAGGAGCTTTAATGGAGGTTGGGTATTGAAAATGAAGAAGAAAATGTCGTAATTGGGCATTTAAATACTGCCCAGGAAAACCTTCACTGCGATCGCGTCATCAGGCCTGCGATCGCGGAGAACAAATGAACCTGGTCGTCGAGAAGCACTATGCGATCGCATAGGTGGGGCCTGCGATCGCGGAGTGTGGGGAGGTAGGCTTATGCAATCACAGGAGTGAGGTCTGCGACCGCAGAGAGGAACAGGCAGTAGGGGGCGTAGGTAACTAGTACGATCGCAGGGGTGAGTCTCCGACCGCAGAGTGTTGGGGAGGGGACCATATGCGATCGCGGAGGGATGTCTAAGATCGCAGAGAACATTGGATGGCCCAGCATAATTACTTTTCTGCGATCTCATCCCTGCTTCTGCGATCGCAGAGAAGGAAACCAGACAGAAAATTTCTGGTTTTTCTAACTAGCTCCCGGGGGGCTCGGTTAGCTCCCGGGGGTCTAAAACACCCCCGAGCCCCCCGGGACCCCATCCAAAAGCACCGACAAGTCTGTATTCGTGATACAGACTCGCTCGAACTTTCGGAACATGAAAAACAACAATGGAACTCAAAATTAAGACCCAAAGCCAAATTATTCAAACTTAAGAACTTAAGAATTCTAGAATTCGCTTCATTGCACCGAACGTGTCTATGCTACTCGAAATGACCCCAAAGTTTGCAGACAAGTCATAAATGACTATACGGAACTATTGACGGTCCCGGAATTCCATTCGGACCTCGATACCATGATGTCACGTTCCAGGCTAAATTTTAAACTTAAGGAAATCCTGGTTTCCATTTCGGGCGCCAAAACGCTCCCGAGTCATCAGAAACCCAAACCGAACATACGCCCAAGTCCGAAATCATCATACGGAGCTACTAGAGCTGTCAGAACTCAATCCCGAGGTCGTTTGCTCAAAATGTTGACCGAAGTCATACTTGGCCAAATAGGCCAACCTTAAGGAACCAAGTGTTCCTAAACCATCCAGTTCATTCCCAAATCCCAAACCACCCGCTCCCGCGAGTCATAAAGCACGAGTAGCCACTATGGAAGGTTTCATTTAAGGGAACATAGTACTAATACGCGAAACGACGTGCTGGGTCATTACATTCTCCCCCTCTTAAACAAACGTTCGACCTCGAACGGGTCTAGAATCGTACCTGGAGTGATGAATAGTTGTGTATATCTTCTTTGCATTTCTTGCTCGGACTCCCAAGTCACTTCCTCAACTGGTTGGCCCCTCAACTGAACCTTAACCGCAGAAACTGTCTTGGACCTCAACTGGCGATCCTGCCTATCAATAATGGCCACAGGCTCCTTCTCGTAGCCCAACTTCTTATCTAACTGAATAGTGTTGTAATCAACCACGTGTGAGAAGTCGGCGTGATACCTATGAAGCATGGAAAAATGAAAAACTGGATGAACTCCTGATAAGGTTGGAGGTAAATCAAGCTCACTAGCAACCTCTCCAACCCGCTTCAACACCTTGAAAGGACCTATAAACCTGGGGCTCAGCTTGCCCTTCTTCCCGAATCTCATAATGCCCTTCATCGGCGAAACCTTCAACATAACCTTATCTCCCTCCACGAATGATACATCACGTGACCGTTGATCTGTGTAGCTCTTTTGCCTAGACTGTGTTGTACGGAGCCTCTCCTGAATAATCTTCACCTTTTCCAAGGCATCTCTGACTAGATCTATTTTGTATAACTTGGCCTCACCAGGATCAAACCATCCAATCGGAGAACGGCATAGCCGACCATATAAAGCCTCAAATGGAGCCATCTCGATGCTGGACTTATAACTATTATTGTATGCAAACTCCGCCAAAGGTAGGAACTTTTACCGCTGACCCCCGAAATCAATCACGCAAGCCCTGAGCATATCCTACAGAATCTAAACTGTACACTCTGACTGGCCATCAGTCTGAGGGTGAAAAGCTGAACTGAGGTCTATCCGAGTACCCATCTCGCTGTGCAAAGCTCTCCAGAAGTGTGAAGTGAACTAAGGACCCCGATCTGAAATGATAGACACCGCCACACCATGCAACCGGACTATCTCACGAAGATAAATCTGAGCCAACCTCTCTGTAGTGTAAGTAGTAGCCACAGGAATGAAATGCACTGATTTGGTCAGTCTGTCCACAATGACCCAAACCGCGTCAACCATCCACAAGGTCCGAGGCAACCCAACCACGAAGTTCATAGTGATACGCTCCCACTTCCACTGAGGAATGGGCATCTGCTGAAACAGGCCTCCTGGCCGCTGATGCTCGTACTTAACCTGCTGACAATTAACACACCTGGCCACATACTGAACAATGTCCTTCTTCATCTGCCTCCAGCAGTAGTGCTGCCTCAAATCGCGATACATCTTCGTCGCTCCTGGGTGAATAGAGTTCCGAGAACTGTGCGCCTCTGCTAGAATCCTTTCCCTTAGGCCATCAATATCAGGAACACACAATCGACCCTGGAGTCGCAGAACACCATCCTCGCCTAAGGTAACCTCCTTGGCCCTGCCCTGGACCACCGTATCCCGAAGCTCTACTAGACGTGGATCATCACACTGTCGAGCTTCGATCTATCCCAATAATGAAGACTGCGCAACCACATGAGCCAAAACTCGACGAGGCTCGGAAAGATCCAATCTCACCAGGCGATTGGCCAAGGACTGAATGTCCAAGGCTAAAGGTCTCTCCTCAGCTGCAATGTAGGCCAAACTACCCATACTAGATGCCCGCTTGCTCAAAGCATTCGCCACTACATTTGCCTTGCCCGAATGATGCAGAATAGTGAGATCATAGTCCTTCAATAACTCAAGCCACCTTCGCTGCCTCAAATTAAGGTCCCTCTGCTTAAGCAGGTACTGCAGGCTGCGGTAGTTCGTATAGACCTCACAAGATACACCATATAAGTAATGCCGCCATATCTTCAAAGCATGAACAGTCGCCGCCAACTCCAAATCGTGCACAGGGTAATTCTTTTCATGAACCATCACTTGTCACGAAGCATAAGCAATAACCCTTCCATCCTGCATCAACACACATCCCAACCCGACGCGTGAAGCGTCGCAATACATTGTATATACACCAGACTCCGAAGGCAATGATAACACTGGTGCTGAAGTCAATGTTGATTTGAGCGTCTGAAAGCTCGCCTCACAATTGTCGGACCACTAAAATGGAGCATTCTTATGAGTGAATCTAGTCAGTGGAGCGGCAATAAAAGAGAACCCCTCAACGAACCAACGGTAGTAACCTGCTAAACCCAGAAAACTCTTGATCTCTGAAGTTGAAGTAGGACGTGGCCATCTCTGAACTGCCTCAATCTTCTGCGGATCAACCTTGATACCCTCGCTGGACACCACATGTGCAAGAAATGCCACAGACTCTAACAAAAACTCACACTTGGAGAACATGGCATATAGCTTCTATTCCCGCAAGGCCCAAAGCACAACCCTCAAATGCTGCTCGTGCTCACCCAGCTCCGTGAATAAATCAATATATCATCAATAAAAACAATAATGAAGGAGTCGATATACCGCCTGAATACCCTATTCATCAAGTCCATAAATGCTGCTGGGGCATTAGTCAAGCCAAAGGACATCACTAGAAACTCATAATGGTCGTATCTGGTGCGAAAAGCAGTCTTCGAAACATCAGAAGCCCGAATCTTCAGCCGGTGATAACCCGATCTCAGATCTATCTTAGAAAACACTCGAGCACCTTGTAGCTGATCAAACAAATCATAAATACGCGACAGAGGATACTTGTTCTTGATGGTCACTTTATTCAGATGGCGGTAGTCAATACACATCCGCATAGACCCATCCTTCTTCTTTACAAATAAGACTGGAGCACCCCACGGTGAGACACTTGGCCTGATAAATCTCTTGGCCAACAACTCCTCCAGCTGCTCATTAACACTTTTAGCTCCTTAGGAGCCATACGATAAGGAGGATTAGAAATAGGCTGAGTATCTGGAGCCAAGTCAATGCATAAATCTATATCTCAATCTGGAGGCATGCCTGGAAGATCTGAAGGAAACACATCCTGAAAATCCTGAACGACAGGCACTGAATCAATGGCAGGAGACTCGGCGGTGGTGTCCTGCACATAAGCAAGATAAGACAGGCACCCTTTCTCGACCATATGCCGAGCTTTCATGAAGGAAATGACCCGGCTGAAGGCACTAACTGAAGCACCCCTCAACTTTAACCTCGGCGACTCAGGCATGGCTAATGTAACTGTTTTGGCATGGCAATCCAAGACAGCATGATGAGGAGATAGCCAATACATGCCAAAAATAACCTCGAAATCAACCATATCAAGCAACAACAGGTCGGCTCTGGTCTCAAACCCGCAGAAAGTGATCCCACACGATCGGTAAACTCGGTCTACCTCCACGGGATCGCCCACAAGAGTGGACACATACAAGGGAGAACCCAAGGACTCACAAGTAACATCCAGAGAATGAGCAAATAACACTTAAACATATGAATATGTAGACCCTTGATCAAATAGCACGGAAGCCTCTTTACCACAGGCTGAAATAATACCTGTAATCACCGCGTCTGAGGCCACTGCATCTGCCCTGGCTGGAATAGCATAAAATATGGCTGAAGCACTCGATGAATAAGCTCCCCCAAGACGAGCCGGAGCTGGATGACCCCCTCCTGACTGGCCTCCCCCTCTGGGACGGCCCCTGTCAACCTGACCTCCACCCCTAGGTGGTCGAAATACTGGTGCTGAACCCCTGGGCTGGCGACCGTGCTGCACTGCCTTGCCCTAATATCTGGGACACTTCCTGATCCTGTGGCCCAGCTCCCCACACTCGAAACAACCTCTATGTGTCGTAGCCTTCTGTCCTGAAGAAGAAGAAGAAGAACCATGAATAGCCGGAGGGCGGTAAGAATCATCTGACATGGCACTAAAATAGGAGCCAAGGGATCTCGGATGGCTAAAATAAATGCTGGGTGCACTCTGGATAGCTGGTGGATGATAAGAGCGCTCTGGCATGGCACTAAATTGGGGCCTGACTGGAGCAACCCTAGGAGGTAAGGAAGGTGCTGCATAAGAAGGCCTGCTAGACTGACCACCTCCAAATTTACCCCTGCCCCTGGCTGGAGTACCCCTGAAATCACCTGTAAACCTGACCCTCTTGTCTTGCTGACCCTGCTGACCTGGCTGACCCTGCTGACCTGGCTGACCCTGCTCCCTGCCCCTCACACAGTAACCCTCGATACGTCAAGCTAACTCGACTACAAGCTGATATGGGGTACCATCTCTACCTCCCTTGCCATGGAAGTCCTGATACCCGGGTGTAAGCCTGCCACAAACCGTCGAACCCTATCAGCATCTGTGGGCAATATCATGAGAGAATGGTGAGACAACTCTGAGAACCTGACCTCATAATATGATGGTACGGGCCGGTTGAGCCCCGGCAGTGCATAACTTAAATAAACTCATAACAATTGCATGAAGGCTTAGGACAAGGTCTTGCCCGAATAGTTGATGGTCTAGTGAGTGATCGCTTGAATCTTCAAGATTGGGGCAAGGATTGATGATCATAGAATCTGGGGATTCCTCCTCTCACTCTAAAGCACTCCCATATCTCTAAAATAGTCGTTTAAACCAGCCAAAATAACCCCAAAGTTGTTTTAGAAGCTATGGGGTCAGATTATAAAATTACAAAATGAACCCTCCGAACTCGACTCTGCGATTGCAGAGTGGACCATAGAACAGGTATGCGGCCCGCAAAGTGGACACAAAAATGGTCCCAAAATCTGGGCTTCTCGGGGTACGCCTGCGGTAGGTTTGCGGCCCGTAGACTAGTTATGTGGTTGCATAATGTGCCGCAAAATCTCTCTCTAGAATATTCCCATGTCGAATCTACGATGGATGTGTGGACCGCGAAATGATTCTGCGATCGCATAATTGACTGCTGATGTGCCGGAGAATTTTGGCATATTTAATACCAATTGCTTAGATTTTAGGTCGTTTCAAAGGAAATTGTTTGTTATGCTTATGTAATTTTGATGTTTGCAATGCATAAGGATTGAGGACCCAAAAACATGGAAATGAAATCAAAAAGGCGCAAAAGATCAAGAAAAAAGACAAAATGTGATCGTAGACTAGAAATGAGGACCGCATAATGATCAAGGAAACCCCAAACCACAACAGATTGTTTGGGCCAATTCAAGCGAAGGAAATGCGGTCCATTATGCGACCGCATAACATGTTTGCGTGTCGCATAATGGATCGCAAATATCATGTAGAAGTTGCTGAGATCATCAATGCGATGACACTATGTGGTCGCATATCAACAATGCGGACCGCATAAACTTTATGCGGCGACTACCTGGAACCTAGGGTTTCGAAGATGCGGTGGAACTGAAGAGAATGCGGACCGCATGTCTGTGATGCGACAGATATGCGGTTGCATAATTGACCTGGAAGGGTATTTTTGTCCGAAATTGGTCCCGAGTTTTTGTCCACTATAAATAGATTTATTGGGGTTTTGTGGGGGGCATCTGGTCTGAAAAAGGAGCTACATTCCAAGCTTTGAATATTCCCCTCTTTTGGGAGTGAATAAGCTTGCATTTTGTAAGTTTTATGGAATTTAATATTCTCATCCTTTTGTATTTTAGTATGAGTAGCTAACTTTAAATACTAAAGTTACGGCGCTCAACCAATATCTCCCAGTCAAGCAAGCCTACTAGATACCTTCTACCCGGTCGTACCCATGAATGAAGTGACTATGTATTCCATTAATTAGACAACGAGAAGATCACGTGAACAACACAAATTTCATTACCATTAGTTACTTCATTTACAACTTCCAAAATATATTACTCATCCATAGCTTAGGAGTAGGAACATGTGATACATATACGCAATTTCTAGTTTAAGTTTCCAAAATCACAATATAACCCGCACTATGTCTATAGAGGCTCTAATGGATACAAAAGAGTAACATGATGGTGCCAACTTCAAGGCCCAGGCTATACCTCAAAACACTAAATATAAGGGACAAAAGATAAAAGATCCTGATATGAAGTGAGGCTCACCAAGTCTGCTGAGAAGAGGTTGCACCGCTATCACTGAATGATGTCACATGTTGTGAAACCACTTGCATCCATTAAAGATGCAGCGCCACCGAAAAAAGGGATGTTATAACACATGGAATAGTACTGGTATGTAAATATTGAACACCCTATCAATGAATCAAGTAACAATAAATGGAGAAAGAAACATAGAATCAATGAGAGCCTCAAACAATATCAAAGCATCAAGTTAAGAGAAAGATAATTTTCCAAGTGAATATCAATATGTTTAAGTTGGGAGATCTTTAGTACCGATACACCACTGTGTTTTTAGCCCGGAGTCCGATCTTAGCCTGATCGGCTATGCCATCTAAGCACAATGTTGTGTGGGTAGACATCACATTGTACTAGCAATCATCTCATCCCAATTAAGTGGAATAATCTCAAAACATTTATCTCATCCCAATTAGGGAAATAATCTCAGCACGTCAATTACAAAATTTACCCCCCCCCCCCCATCACACCCCCCCAGGTGTTAAAAAGGAAAANCCCCCCCCCCCAATCACTCCTACACTGGCACGTGTAGTTTCGGGGCAAAGTCGTTTCAACCTACCCTTCCTCGGTGACTAGACGATAGTCCCAAAACACTTAATATATAGTGAAGTTACAACTCATTTCATAATCTTTCAAACTTCCTTTCATTGCATTGGCTCCATGGGCCACAAGTGTAATTTTTATTCTTGGAATGATGGCAATATTTTATATTTCATACTCACTTCTTTCACTTTCAAGCGTCATAATAGATCATCAACAATAAGGGAATTTGTATCATGACTTTAAATATATATATATATATATATATATATATATATATACACAAGTCTTAAACACATTGAGTTTTCCTTCCAAGAATAAGCATGATAAAGTCAACATTTGAACCATGAATTTAGGTTAAAGCATTATGATACATAAACCATGCTTGAATACATTCCTGAAGGAGAGCTTAATAGGAGAGGACCAAATGAAACATATTTTCGACACAATGCTTATTAGGAATAGAATTTTCGTCAAACACCTATTATGCAAAATCTACTACAATGGTAATCCCTCCCTCCACCAACCAATTTCAACAAGAATCTACCCGGAATAGAGCAACAACCTCAGATACTACATGCTATTGGCACATGCATGGCCTATCTCCAATTCCACAACTTAATTAAACTCATAAAAATTGCATGAAGGCTTAGGACAAGGTCTTGCCCGGATAGTTGATGGTCTAGTGAGTGATCACTTGAATCTTCAAGATTGGGGCAAGGATTGATGATCATAGCATCTGGGGATTCCTCCTCTCACTCTAAATCACTCCCGTATCTCTAATTAGGTCATATTTTAAAAGGTATAAAACGTCTAATTAGGTCATATTTGCAAAAGTGATTGTAATTGCAATTCAATAAGACCTAATTGGCCAATTTACAAAATAATTGGATTTTAATAAGTAAAATGTGATTATAAATGACATACTGAACTGGAAAATATTTTGAAATTATTTTAGAGCACAATTTATGAATTATAAGAAATATATAATATTAAATAAATAGGGAAATAATTTAGATAAAAATATGGAAAATTAGGAAAAATACTCATTATTGCAAAGAGTGATTTTGAAAGCTTATATACCAGTTTGAAAATAATTTGAGGAAAAATTGGGTATCAACAGCTGCCCTTCTATACCCGGGAAGGATGAAAGAGTTGTCAGGTAAAAATATGATGGCCAATTTTGACCGAGATGAAACTGTGGGATAGAATTTGGCCGCACCCTGGTTTCTAAGCTGCCTACATATCCCTGATTTATAGGAATCAGGCCGTATGTAGTTCCGGAGTCATCGGCGAAATATACCGGTGATGTTTCATAAAAACGGACGCAAGGTGCATGGTAGGGTAAGAGTAGGAAGTTCTTACGGGGACGTCAAATAACTTGAGCGGTCTGCTCCTTCCTGGTTGGCTGTTCCGACCGGGTTACCTGCAGATAGAGAAGAAGCGTATATTGTGAATAATATAAACATGATGCAAGTTCCCGTTAGACTATGAATGTTGTCTTTAGACCGTTAAGATGATGTCCTTAGACCATGATTTCCTGGGCCATGAATCACTCAGCGCGGGATTCGCAGGCTTTGAAATGATGTTCTTGTCACGCCCCAAAACCAAGGGATACGACCGGCACTCGACCGGGTAGTCCCAGTCAAGCGGACCTGGATTCCTTTTTCCCTCCCACGTATTACCTAGAAGTTTCCGTTGTGCATTATTCAATTATAATTAAGTCGCATTCTTACAATCTGAAATTAAACCATAGAAGTCTGTCGTTTCCAGCAAGTGATACAAAATACTTACAAATATACAGAACACACAGTCTACTTTACGTGGTCTACAAGTCATACTGCCCAAAATACATAAGTACATAACCCACAATTCCTGTCTACGAATCCTCTAGGAGTACGACGGAGTTATACAATACTTGCCAGTAATAAGGCTCCGGCTATACCTTACACAAGTACCAAAATAAGAATCCGGGAGGAAAGGTGGCATGAACCACACTGGGCCCCGAGAGGAGAGGGGCTCACCAAAATAGCTGATAGGACAAAGAGGAGGCACTACTGTCGGTGTGCTGAAGTACCTGCTATAGAACCACCTACAATCATCACAAGAATGTAGCGCCCCCGGCAAAAGGGACGTCAGTACATTTGAATTGTACTGGTATGCATGAACAAACTTTACTCTAAGTAAACTCAATAATGCACAGGCAAGAGACAGACAGAGAGTCACACAATTACTGCACAAGACATAGAAAGATATACAATGGAAGTTCCACAATTTTCACTTCATCAAAATCACAATTTCAATTCCATCCTTGTCCCTCCTCACATCTCACCCTTATTTCTCCTGTTGCGGCGTGCAACCTGATCCCACCTGACAATTGTTGAGGCGCGCAACCCGATCCCAACTAACAATTACAATCACACCCTTATCACTTCTCACATATCACCCGTATCTCCCCTGTTGCGGTGCGCAACCCGATCCCACCTGACAATTACAATCACACCCTTATCACTTCTCACATATCACCCTTATCTCCCATGTTGCGGCGCGCAACCCGATCCCACCTGACAATTACAATCACACCCTTACCACTTCTCACATATCACCCTTATCTCCCCTGTTGCGACGCGCAACCCGATCCCACCTGACAATTACAATCACACCCTTATCACTTCTCACATATCACCCTTATCTCCCCTGTTGCGACGCGCAACCCGATCCCACCTGACAATTACAATCACCCCAACGATGACAAATCACAGTTCAATCACAAAAAATTTCAGCAATAAGAATACAACTTCTTTACATAGCCTTTAGCATATACATTCATACTCTTGGATTCATTATCCTTTTAGCACCATTTTTCATAACGTGGTAGTGTGGTGGTCAACTAAAGACAGACAAGGAAAGTATTACACTTATCAACATAACTCGGACAACCAGTTGCACATATTTATAACAATAAACGTACCGTATGCTCGAACACCACAAGTGATTTTACAAAGATTAAAGTTAGCCATACATACCTGGAGTCGAGTTTACCTTTTCAACTTTAACTCACAATCACCGAACCGACTAGTACAGTCAATCTAGTTCACAATTAGACATATTCAACTCAGAATTGGAAGTCATGCATGCAATTCGGACTCTCTCAAGCATTTTGTCAAACACTATGTGAACCCATTAGATTACCAACCCTATCTTTGTGAAGTTTACCCCAACCCACTCCCTCTTACTAGATTAGCACCATTATTAAACATGCATGCAAGGTATTAGCTAATATTTTTAAGAATCAATCCAGGCCAACCCTCCTTTTGTTTAAAAATCAGAAAATTAATGGAAGAAATAAAAAAGGGGGTTGGGAACCCTTACCTGCTAGAATGGGGAAGAAGGAGATTACTCGAATTACCAGGCCTGAGAGACCTTGAAAATCACTTTGATGGAAAGACCACTTCCTTTCTCAAGAAATCTCATTTCCTTCTCTCTATTTTGTTCAGAAAACTTGTTAAAATGAAAGGGGGCAGGGGTTAAATGAAACTGGGGTCGGGTATAAAAATTTAGAAAATTAAAAGACCAATTTGAATATGCGGTCAGGAATGCGATCACATTCCTGACATGCGGTTCGCATATTGGACCGCAGAATGGCCCCCAGGTGGGCTAAATTTTTAAAACATTCTGCTCGGGTATGCGACCACTATGCAGTCCGCATACACGTTATGCGATCGCATTATATGTCGCATAACACCCCTTCAGTTGGGCAGCGATCTGCCCGTGTATGCGACCACTATGCGGTCCGCATACACGTTATGCGATAGCATAGTGCGTCGCATAACACCCAATTTCTGGAAAAATTAAGTTCTTCCAATTCCCGTGGTACTTTTACAAAATCAAGGTCCGTTTTAAGAATTTCCTCAGAGATAACAACTCGGGGACTTATTCGGACATTATTTTAAGCAAAACATTTTACGGGTCTTTACATTCTCGCCCCCCCTTAAAAATCATTTGTCCTCGAATGAGGATTTTGGAAATCATTTGGTTTTTGAAAACATGATATGCAAGCCTTCCAATTTACACCAACTCCAGTATTTTCAGAAAATTTTGCCAGAGTCTCCTTTGTATTTAGACCTATCCACCTGACAGAGAGCCCCCGAAACACATTTCCAAGCATCATTACACAAATATTTTTATCCCTACAACTGGTATACCATTCATTTCCTCAACACTTGCACATATCCAATTACCTTGACAATTACATATGGTTCATCCTCTTTTCATCACAATTTAGCATAAGACTCAATTAGTGGCACATAATTTGCACATAACTTTGGGCCATTCCAGTGCGCCCCATACAGTTCAATCACCCCAATAGATCATAGACAATTCTTCTAACCATTACCAATCTACACTACTATTAATCACTTACATAGCACATTTGTTTCACAAAACTTTTATTTTCTCTATAGGTGGCACACCACCTAGTTAACAACTTTGTATACAGTTTTAGCATGCATTGGAAAGTTACAACAATGAGGCAATTAGGAGAGGAAAGAAAAATGGGGTGCCTTGGCACGAGTCTGAGTACAACATCAAATTGCCTTGGAACCATAATTCGCACGATCACTACTACTCTTGCTCAAACAGATGGGGGTATTTTTCTTTCATTTCTTTCTCTGTTTCCCACGTGGCTTCCTTGACTCGTTGACTCCGCCACAACACTTTAACATAAGCAATCTCTTTGTTTCTCAATCTACGGACTTGCTTATCAAGAATAGCAACCGGAGCCTCTTCGTACGATAGCTCTTCATTAACCTCAATAGTCCCAACTGGCATGATGGCAGATGGATCTCCAACCACTTTCCTCAGCATAGACACATGGAACACTGGGTGCACTAATGACATTTCATGGGGCAATTCTAACCTATAAGCCACCCGTCCTATCCTTTGAGCAATCCGATATGGCCCGACGTACCTTGGGCTCAACTTCCCTTTCTTCCCAAACCGCATCACTCCCTTCATGGGGGACACCTTTAAGAACACCCATTCATCTACCTGGAACTCCAATTCCCTTCGACGAACGTCCGCATAGGATTTCTGATGACTCTGAGCAGTTTTCATCCTCTCTTGAATAACTCTAACTTGTTCCATAACTTGGCGCACAAGATAGGGTCCTAACAATTCTGCTTCACCAGCCTCGAACCCATCCGATCGGAGATCTACACCTCCTTCCGTACAATGCCTCAAACGGGGCCATTCGGATACTAGCATGGAAGCTGTTATTATAAGCAAACTCGACAAGAGGCAAATGATCATCCCAATTACCCTTGAAGTCTAAAACACAAGCCCGTAGCATATCTTCGAGCGTCTGAATAGTCCGCTCTGCCTGACCGTCAGTCTGTGGATGGAAAGTCGTGCTGAGATTTACCTGAGTACCCAAACCTTTGCTGGAATTTCCGCCAAACATTAGCTGTAAACTGGGCCCCTCGATCTGAGATAATAGAAACTAGAGTGCCATGAAGTCTAACTATCTCCTTGATGTACAATTGGGCATAGCGCTCCACTATGTCGGTAGATTTGACTGGCAAAAAGTGAGCTGATTTCGTGAGTCGGTCCACTATTACCCAAATCGAGTCGAACTTGCGCTGAGTGCGAGGTAACCCTACCACGAAATCCATATTGATCATCTCCCATTTCCACGTCGGTATTTCCATAAGTTGAGTTAACCCACCGGGCCTCTGATGCTCGGCCTTCACCTGTTGACAATTCGAACATTTGGATACATGGTCCGCCACATCCCTCTTCATACCGATCCACCAATAAATTTCCCGGAGATCATGATACATTTTCGTAGAACCTGGGTGCACAGAATATCGGGAGCTATGAGCCTCCGCCATTACCCTTCCCCGAAGATTACCTACATCTGGAACACATAGCCTACCTTGACATCGCAACATTCCGTCATTGCTGCCGAGTGAAAGTGCCGAAATCTTGCCATTCAGAACTACCTCCTTCAACTGTGCCAATGCTGGATCAATAAACTGCTTCTCCTTGACTTCGGCTACAAGTGACGATTCCGCCCCATTATGCACCATAACTTCCCCTTTGCCTGAGGTCGTAAGACAAACCCCCAAACTGGTCAATTGATAAACCTCCTGAGCCAAGGGCCTCTGATCCGCTTCCAAATGAGCCAAACTACCCATAGACTTTTGACTGAGAGCGTCAGCTAGCACATTCGCCTTTCCTGGATGGTACAAGATGTTCATATAATAGTCCTTAAGCAATTCTAACCACCTCTGCTGCCTTAGATTCAGTTCCTTCTTCTTGAATAAATACTGAATACTCTTATGGTCTGAGAACACATCCACGTGGACTCCATAAAGATAATGCCGCCAAATTTTTAATGCAAACACCACAGCCGCGAGCTCCAAATCATGCGTCGGATAATTCTTCTCGTGATTCTTGAGTTGCCTCGAAACATACGCTATGACCTTCCCATGTTGCATCAACACACATGCCAAACCAACCCTTGAAGCATCGCAATAAACCACAAATCCCTCTATACCTTCT
>ML283215.1:70893-115595 GCA_005239495.1 Nicotiana undulata
AATTAAGACGCATTCTTACAATTTGAAATTTAACCATAGATTTCTGTCATTACCAACATGTAGTACAATACTTACAAAATATACATAACACCCAGTTTTACTTTACGTGGTCTACAAGTCATACTGCCCAAAATACATAAGTACATAACCCACACTTCCGGTCTACGGAGCCTCTAAGAGTACGAAGGAGTTATATATAATACTTACTGGTAACAAGGCTCCGGCTATACCTTACACAAATACCAAAATGTAAATCTGGAAGAAAAGGTGGCACGAACCACACTAGGCGCCGAGAGGAGAGGGGCTCACAAAATCAGCTGATAGGACGTAGAGGAGGCACTACTGTCAGTGGGTTGGAGTATCTGCTATAGAACCACCTACAATCATCACAAAAATGTAGCGCCCCCGACAGAGGGACGTCAGTACATTTGAATTGTACTGGTATGTATGAACAAACTTTACTCTAAGTAAACTCAATAATGCACAGGCAAGAGACAGACAGAGAGTCACACAAATCACCGCACAAGACATAGAAAGATACACAATGGAAGTTCCACAATTTTCACTTACATCATAATCCCAATCTTAATTCCACCCTTGTCACTTCTCATATTTCACCCTTATTTCTTCTGTTGCGGCGCGCAACCCGATCCCACCTGACAATAACAATCATTTTTTGTGTTTCTGTTGCGGCGTGCAACCCGATCCCACCTGACAACTGTTGCGGCGTGCAACCCGATCCCACCTGACAATCACAATCACACCCTTATCACTTCTCACATATCACCCTTATATCCCTTGTTGTGGCGCGCAACCCGATCCCACCAAGCAATTACATCTCATATCCATGATGACAAATCACAGTTCAATCACAGAAAATTTCAGCGATAAGAATACAACTTCTTTACATAGCTTTTAGCATATACATTCATACTCTCGGATTCATTATCCTTCTAGCACCATTTTAACTAGCATGGTAGTGTGGTGATCAACTAAAGACAGACAAGTAGTACACTTCTCACTTCAACATAATTCGGACAACCAGTTGCACATATTCATAACAATACACGTGTTGTATGCTCGAACACCACAAGTGATTTTACAAAGGTTAAAGTTAGCCATACATACCTGGAGTCGAGTTTCCCTTTTTAAATTTTATCACAAATCACCGAACCGACTAGTACCGTCAATCTAGTTCACAATTAAACATATTCAACTCAGAATTGGAAGTCATGCATGCAATTCGGACTCTCTCAAGCATTTTGCCAAACACTATGTGAACCCATTAGATTACCAACCCTATCTCTGTAAAGTTTATCCCAACCCACACCCTCTCACTAGATTAACACCATTATTAAACATGCATGCAAGGTCTTAGTTAATATTTTCAAGAGTCAATCCATGCCAACCCTCCCTTTGTTTAAAATCAAAAAATTAAATGGAAAGAAAAGAAAGGGGTAGGGAACCCTTACCTGCTAGAATGAGGAAAAAGGAGATTACTCGAAATACCAGGCCTAAGAGACTTTGAAAATCACTTTGATGGAAGGACCACTTCCTCTCTCAAGAACTCTCATTTCCTTCTCTCTATTTTGTTCAGAAAACTTGTTAAAATGAAAGGGGGCAGGGGTTAAATGAAACTGGGGTCGGGTATAAAAATTTAGAAAATTAACAGACCGTGTCGAATATGCGGTCAGGAATGCGATCGCATTCCTGACATGCGGTCCGCATANTCTCAAGAACTCTCATTTCCTTCTCTCTATTTTGTTCAGAAAACTTGTTAAAATGAAAGGGGGCAGGGGTTAAATGAAACTGGGGTCGGGTATAAAAATTTAGAAAATTAACAGACCGTGTCGAATATGCGGTCAGGAATGCGATCGCATTCCTGACATGCGGTCTGCATATTGGACTGCAGAATAGCCCTAGGTGAGCCAAAATTTGGAAACATTCTGCCCGTGTATGCGACCACTATGCGTTCTGCATACACGTTATGCGATCGCATTGTGCGTCGCATAACACCCCTTCAGCTGGGTAGTGATCTGCCCGTGTATGCGACCACTATGCGGTCCGCATACACGTTATGCGATCGCATAGTGCGTCGCATAACACCTAAATTTCTGGAAAAATTAAGTTCTTTCAAATCCCGGGGGTACTTTTACAAAATCAAGGTCCGTTTTAAGAATTTCCACAGAGATAACAACTCGGGGACTTATTCGGGCATTATTTAAAGCAAGAAATTTTACGGGTCTTTACATTGATCCCTCAGGATCCCAATCATCTTCAACCTCAATCATGTGAACACCACATTTATGGTCGGGCAGCAGATTATTGCGAACATTATGAGCAGGGTCCTTGGCTACAATGATCTTGTTATCTATAAGGGTTTGTATCTTGTCTTTTAGGGAACGGCATTCATCGATGGTGTGTCCCTCCATGCCAGAGTGGTAAGCACAGGTTTTTTTTGGCTTGACCCACTGAGATGGGTTCTCAGGGATGACAGCGCGGATGGGTGTGAAATAACTGACGGCTTTAAGCTTTTCATATAATTGGTCAATGGGTTCAGCTATGGCAATATACTGTTTTGGTGAACGACGGTCAAAGTTTGGGCGAGGTCTCGGAAGTTTTGGCGGTTAGGGGGTGATTGATAGTGAAAAGGTTGGGAGTTGTAGGCATTATAGACGGGAGCTGGTTGTGAGTATCTAGGCGAGGTAGGATGATATGTGGATGGTGGAGTTTGGTAGGCGGGTGAGGGTGTCTGGTGTTGAGGTGAAGGTTCTTGGTATCTTGGAGTTGGTTGGTATGTGAAGGAAGGTGCTTGGTATCTTGGAGTTGGTTGGTATGTGAAGGAAGGTGCGGGGTATACTTGATATTTGGGAGGGGACTTGGCTTGCTGTGCCACCATCACAGCTCCTACATCCCTTTTCTTGGACACACCACCGGATTGCAGAGCTTTATTGGTAGCCTGCAAGGCTTCAAAGTTAGTAACCATACCGTATTTGATGCCTTCCTCGACTCGCTCTCCCAACTTGATGATATCAGAAAACTTGTGCCCCTCGACCATCATCAACCGCTCATAGTACTGAGGATCCTGAGCGCGCATAAAGAATCTCTTCATTTGTTTATCTTCCAAGGCTGGCCTAACCTTGGCAGCCTCTGACCTCCAACGAGTAGCATACTCGCGAAAAGTCTCAGTTGGTTTCTTCTTCAAGTTCTGGATGTAGAACACATCCGGTGCATTCTCTGTATTGAATCTGAATCTATCCATGAAGTCCGTAGCCATATTCACCCAATTGATCCATTTCTTTGGATCCTGATTGATGTACCAGGATAGTGCATCACCTTTCAAACTCCTCATGAAGAGTTTCATGCGGATCCTTTCATCTTTTCCCACGCCGACCAATTTATCGCAGTAAGTCCTCAGATGGACTCTCGGGTCACCAATACCATCAAACATCTCGAACTTAGGAGGTTTGTACCCATGGGCAGTTCAACATCGGGCTGTATGCAAAGATCCTCATAATTCAATCCATCAACCCCTTTAACTTCTTCGACGCCCTGAACTCGGTTGGTCAATTTCTTGAGTTCCTCGGACAAATTCCTGATGAGCTTGTCCTTCTCATCAGACTCATAGGTATGCGATGTGGAATGAGCTACGGTTTCCACATAAATGGGGTTGTCATAAGCCTGGAGGTGGTGTCTCGTCTGATACTGGAGAGACGAAGTGTTGTAGTGACATGTGTTACGTGGTGCTGGTGTAACGGAATCTTTAGGGTGATTGGGTTGTTTTGGGATGTTTTGGGGTAAAGTGGGGTTCAGAGTATTTGGGAAGTGAACGTCTGGAACTTTGAGGGAGAATGATAAGTGGGCCAAATTCTTGACTTGATCAAGTTCCTCTTGGAACTTCAACAGCTTCTTCTCTAGTGGAGACATACCCTCGTGCAGAACCTGAATACCCTGACCATCACCGATCTCAACCTGTTCATCCCTATTGTCTTTTCTAGTACCGTTTTCATCTGCCATCTTAGTTTTACCCTTACTTTTTCCTTTGGGAGGACTGGGAGGAGGAGTAGGAGGAGGTCCCTTTGATCTGGTGCAATAAGCGGTTGATTCCAGAGTGCATGAACTAACCTTTGGGTACGGGGAATAACTAACAAAAAGGTAGTGAAGATTATAAAGAATGTTGCAGTAATTTAAACACGTAGTGCGAAAATATAAAACGCATCCTAAGTTGGGGAACCTCTTTATGCCCGAGGTAGGCCTAACGGCAAATTAATTTGGAGAACTGAAGTACTAAATGCCTCATTTTATTGATAATAAAAATAGTCAAATCCAACTTGACTCTAAAAATACGAAAATATAAAATGTCACTAATGGCTAGTGGCCTCATTACATCAAAAGCAAAGTAAAGACAAATACTATTTATTTGGCCCCAGAAGGACCTTCCCCAGACTCGGCACCTCTACTTGCCTTGATCAACATTCTCATCTCGCGGAGTCCCAGCAGTAAGTAGGTCTTGGCTAGAAGTCCTACTCCAGTTCCCTCGGTCTTTTGACAAGTCTGGATCCTCCTAAGGAACTTTTCCTCCAAGTCAACTATGCCTCATTCCAAGTGTGCTAGCCTCTGGGTGGAAGTGATGGCCATGTCCTTCCATTCCTCGATCAGCTTTTTGTTGGCTATGTGATTTTGTGATGATCTTCTTCACAGTCACGGAGCCTTTCGCGCAGCTGGTTGAACCTAGTTGTTGCCTCGGCTTTCTCGTCTATGACCCTATGTCCTCGAGCGAACCCTGGCTCAATACTTCCTCCCCAGTTATCTTCCAACCATCCCATATAGTAAGAAGAGCAACAAAAGTGATACCTGTCAGGCTCGATAGTATCCTTCTCCAACCGGATCCTGCAGTGCCACAATTGCTGAGCTTGACACTTGTGAGGGCTGTCGTCATCTTGGAAGTCTGCCCTGAGATGACTCATTTTCTATACCCTTGGGATGACTTGTTTCCTCCCCGCATGCCTCATGACGCGAATCGGGACGTAAGGGTATGTCCCTCTAAGACCAATCAATATCAGGAACGGGGTGTCTCTAGTCCGAATGATGAATTCGTCGGTCGGGAACCACTCAAACATCCAGTGGATTTGATCCTCGGTCAAATATCCCAATAACTCGACCCATCCATTGGCATTCTCTGGTTGTGCAAACATGTCGAGGATATAGTTCATACGCTTTGGATGATGGAAAGCAATATGATCATCCCAAACTCTCCTATGTATGTCTTGACGGTAGTCACCCCTTTGCAAATGCTCGGTGAGCCAAAGCTGAAGTAGAAGGTTGCAACCCTCAAAATGTTTCGCTCCTCGTTGACAGTTCTCCAAAGCTCGGTATATGTCGGCAACAATCATATGTACCATGCTGAAATCCTGTCCGTCGATTCCTTCCATCAGATTCTTGGTAACCATAGCCAATCTGGTGTGGATTCTCCCCTTCTTTGTCGGGAAAACCATCAATCCCAAAAAATAGAATATGAAGACGAATACATGGCGGTGAATGTGTCATAGAGAGGTGAGGGAGAACTCTTCCTGATATGTGCGGTAAGACTGACTACGGCCATACCTCTCGTACAAATAGTTAAAAGGGATGTACGAGTCTTCCAAGCAGACTAAATCTGGATTCTTCTTGAGTCCCATCATCTTGAGAAAACCCTGGCTTGTTCGGTTTTCAGGCATCAATAACCCTTGAGACTCCCAAGGCAAACCAGCTAAACCCCATATCTCCTCTATCAGCGGTGTCATCTCATTGTTCCCAAATCGAAAAACCGATCGATCACAATCCCAGAATAAGGTGGCAGCCTCTATCATGTTATTAGGTTGAATGTCCAAAAGAGAGGGCAAGTTGCCCAGGTGTTTCCTGACTGTTGTTTTGTCGCTTGAATGCAAGTCTTCCCACCAATTTAGAATTTTTGGGTGGATGATGGTGACCATGCCGAATCTAGGGACCTCGTGCCTCATCTCTACAAAATAAATAGGTTAAGCCCTTACCCCCACCGGACTCGACTATTTAACACCAATAATTAGCAATGAGCATTTAAGTTCTCCAAATAAATGCACAGAACGTGAAAGCGTCCTTTTGGGTTCCGGGGAAACCCAATGGACCTTGGACGAGGCTATCTTAAAGGCTATTGTGCGGACAACACGTTAGCCTAGATAGGTTTGACCATGATCCATGCAACATACAATAGAGTAAGGTTTCTATTGGGGTTTTAGACCGGTACCCTTGAGCGGACAACTCAAGGGGGAAGGCATGGAACCGTCGACTGCACCGCTGATCGACTAGTTTTACCGCAAATACGCCTTTCCGATTTAGGGGTGATAATATTGGAATAGCGCAACCACTCATTGTAAGAGTTGCTATAGGATTTGTTTGGCACGAGTGGAATATGAATGCGGAGCATGATATGTAATAATAAGCATTAAAACAGATAAGCATGTATTTTCACGTTGAGGAAAATAGTAAAGAAAGGAAATACAACAGTTATAATGGAAAGCGGTTACAAAGAAAACATGAAAATATGTTAGTTATGTTTGGGTGAAATAAATACCTGCAAAAGTAAACAGTTAACAGCATATAACAGGGAATAGGAAAAGGCATAAGCATTTAAAGGTCCAAATTCATAAAGCAAATTGTAATGGTATAAGCCTAGGGAAGATCCCCAGCAGAGTCGCCATGCTGTCGCGCCCCCTTCTTCTATCGCACGGGTTAGGTACGGAGAGATCGGGTTTATGACATTTTTTGACAACTCCTTAAAAGAAAGGGTTTAAGGAAGAGTCGCCACCTAACGATTTTTATGGTGCGTTAGGGCACCTAGAGTTGATAACTCATGAACTAGTTCGCGTTACCAGAGATTGGGTAAGGGCTTGAAATTATCCCAAGGGGAAGGTGTTAGGCACCCCTCAAGATCCACAACTGTGGGTCCCAACCAATAAGTTTTGTGAATTTGGATGGTGAGCAAATAACAAGTAAGGTTCATATAAGAGGGGATTTAAAACAAGTATGAAAATCTTTAAAGGTTTTGAAATAACATTAGAATAAACATTTGAAAAGAATTGTCCTAGGTTTAAAGTAATACGGATCACTTCAATGCAATACCCGGTATGTCACACCTCGGAGAGGCGGCTAGATGTGGTATTAGCGCACCGGTCATCATATCCGTATTCTACCCTTCCCACCCCGTAAAGGTTGTTAAAAATGCGTGTGTTTGTCACGAATGCTTATTGCGTGCCATTACCCGTCCCATCCTATAAGTCCTGGAGGGTGTTTAGGACTACTAATCCTATAATGCAGGAACTAGGCTGAACCCTTAGGTTTAAAGGACAAAATACTAGGCGACAAACAAAACAAGTAGGGCTGCACATATGAGGGAACATATAAAGACAAAGAAAGGCTCACAGGTCCCTCCACACATAAACATGTAAGTAGCACGTCTCAAACACGATTAAAGTCTCAGGACAGGAGTTCGAAAAATAGGAATTTTAGCAAATAGTAGGAATCTGGGTTAGAAAACTTAATGAAGACAGAAACTTTGATTAAAACTGATAGTTGATTTCAAAATATACAGTAGCTAAGGGCAGCGGTAAAACTTGGAAATATGCAGTGATTTAAAGCTTTCAGTAAACATAGATGAAAGTCATTAAAGCATGGGTTTGAAGTAATTTTAAAAGATAAAGGACTAAATATAGTGGCTCAACATAGAGTAATAATTATCAGTTTTCCAAAGAACTGTAGTAAAAGAAGTAGTAAGATGGAATCAAAATGTAATAATTTTTTATCAAAATATAGTAGCTTTAGGGAAATACAGAGCAGAGATTCGAAATGGCATGATTTTGAGTGGAGTGAGGTATTTTTGAAAACCCAGTAGTTTGAAGGCATAATAGAGCAGGAGTCAGTAAACTCAGTAAAAGAAATAGATGCACAACTTCGAGACTGTTTAAGATAGAGCAGGAGTTTTAATAAAAGTAAATGAGCTTCAGTGAAATAAAACAGGAGTGGGAGCAGCAGGGTTCAAAATATTTAAAGGAGCTGATTAAACATAATTGATTTGATTTTAATACGCATTAGGCCTAAAGTTTGCCTAGGCGTCGTATACATTGCCTACTTATTTTAAAGAGTTAACATGCACATTTGGATTCTGATTTTAATAAATACATGTTTGCAGGAAATTGTTTTAAATAGATTAACCATATTTTATGAGAGTATTAAATTATGTTAACTAGGCGTTCAGGTTTTGACAAATAAAAAGTCTTAAGGGCAGGATATCTAATGCACAAATTATCACCTTAAGACATTGTTTCTATATGTCATGTTTATAAAATGCATGAGCAATACATTATGACAGTCTTTGTTACTCATTTAGTTATACTAGGTGTGAATATAATAGATATGTTAAAATGAAGAACCTAAACATGATTTAATGTATGGTATGCATGTCCTAAGCATGATACTATTGCGCACATAGGGAAATAAAGCCTAAGTCATGATTTCTACCCATACTATACTAAACATGCATAATTCCCTCCCATATTCACTATCCAGCCCCAATCGTTTGTTTACAAATTATTACAGACCATAGCAAATGAATTACAGTAATTGTAAAGAGAAAAAAATAAGAAGTTATTCTATAGAGAGCCTTCAAACAGGCCCAACCTTCCAGCCTCACCCCTTTCGAGCCTCACAGCCTTACACAGCCTGGGTGTGGCAAAGCTCCCAAAGGTCCTTGTGAGGGTCCTGGCCAATACCAGTACCCAGCAATTGCCAAAGTTGAGATAGGTGCAGTGTAGAATTACCTGTCTCAGTGTGTCAAAGTTTAGAGGGAACTCAAGGTCCCTAGGCAATGCTCACACTGAGGGGGTGGATCCTAAAGGTCTAAGAGTAATGTGAAGTGCAGGAAAGAGTAGTTAAAAAAAGTTAAGTTTGGAAAGGAGTTTTGAAATAACATGGCTTTAGAGGGTACTATAAAGATCTTTTATGTAAAACCAGTTCAAAAGGAAGCAGTAGAATGGTCACAACTCAGCAGGTATGCAGAATTCAAGAAAGCAAACACAAATAGGGGAAAGGGATTGGGGACAAGTAATGGTAGCAGCAGTAATCAGTCATTAGAACAAAGTTACATATTTTCACAGGATATGATATGCCAAGAGTTTATCATATATTATAGATACAAATCTGAGAATACCAAGTATTATAGGTACATTAGGAGCCAGGAAATTGATAAAAAAAACTGCATAATGAGATGCTAGATATGCAGAAAGAAGAAGTAAAATATCACATAGGCCATAATGAATCATAGAGAGGAAGACAGGAGTCATGCTAAGCTAGAAGAAGAAGAGAGATCATAGAAATAGAGTAGACATACTAGTTACATAGTAGGCAATAGAACCATAAGTAAAAGCACAAAAGAAACAACAAGAATCTTAACCAAAATTGAAACATATTGTTTGAGGATGTTGTAAACTTAAACTAGACTACCAGTGTTAAGAGAGAGAGTAAAGCAGAAGAGAGCAAAATGATAGCACTATTAGCCTTGGCTTGCAGCCGGCTAATAATAGGCAAGAATGGAGAGCAGCAAGTAGAGCAAAGAGCAATAGAAATAGAGAGAGAGCAATATAGTGTACTGATGTATGTGTGTGTTCGTGTGATCAGTGATCTCAAGATATTACTGCAAGTGTTAGTTCAAGAGTGTGTTTAGAGTGTCTGTGTGAAGAGAGAAGACAGGGTATATATAGTTTGAAAAACGAGTAGTCACATAGGTAAAGGGTGCACAGTTATGGAAATACAACCAATTAATATCAATTAAGTTACTGGACTCCTTCAATTAAGGGGTCCAGTTTAACGGTGCAACCAAGGCTAAATAAGGAAAGGAAATCAACTTATAAGACTGATTTTATTTAATTAGGGACAAGGAAATCATATGACACATAAAAGAGCCAAATACATAGTATATAATTAAGAAAAGTTAAACTAATATTGTATTTATACAGTAAAGAAGAGTATCAGCTTTAAAAATCAATTGAAGGAATCTCGAATGCAATCACAATTACAGGGAATCCAATGTAGTTAAGGAAAGTATCACATGAGTAAGGAAAGCACTCAAAAAATTGGTACAGAATTACAAAGGACATACAAAATCACCTATTCAAGGAAGGCATAACACGCTTGGGGATTCTTACACAACAGGATCGATATAAATCGACAAGTAGACAGCCAGTAGAGTAGAGGTCAGGGTTTTTCAAATATTTAAATAGCAGTCACTGATAGACACGAAGATATACTCATAGAAATCAACAAGAAGAGGTCATAATAATGAATCAAGCGAAAGTCATAAATAAACACATGAGTACACATAGTCAAACAATAAGGATCAACCTAGAACACTAGGGTTTCAGCAATAACAGTTCAAACAACAAGAAATCATGAGATACTCGCTTAAACACAGTATAGGTGACTAAAAATCAAAAGGAAAACTGTTTTTGAAAACAGGGTTAAGGAACCCTAATTTTGAAGTTGTTAAAAAATGAGATTTTCTGGAGAAAACAATAGAGAATTCATAATATTGTAAAATGTAAAACGGATCTTAAAGAAAAATCGAGATACAGAAGATTAGGGTTTCGTGGAACCCAGAAAAGAGGGCAAACCTCATGAACAGTGTAGATTTAGGCCGGAGAGACTGTAACACTTACTCAAACGGCCGGGGAAAGGCCGAAAAATGGCAAGAGGCCCAAAGAAGGTGAGTGGACCGCTCCAGGCTCGTCTGAAGAACTCGGGGTATCACTGAGCAGGTGAGAGGCGAGTGGATGACCAGGAGATGATAGAGAATCAAAGTTCCGGTGAGAATCCACCGGAGAAGATGACTGGAGTCCATCGGAGAGGGAAAGTCAGGTGACTTCTAGAGAGTTGTAGAGATATAGAGAGATAGAGAGATAGAGAGATGAGAGAGGAACCGTCTCGAAGGAAATGAGACGGAAAGGGGGGGTTAGGTTAGAGATATTTTAGGTAACTAAAATATGGGTCGTTGATCTGATCTGATCTGATCAACGGCTCAGATTGGCTTGGGATTGGGTCGGGTATTTGATGGGTTTTGTGCTGGGTCGTTTATGGGTTACAGATGGGTTTGGGATGGGTATAACTTAGGCTATATTTTAAATAATAAATTGGCTATTTGTTAAATACTCGTTAAAAATAGATAGATAATTAATAAAAATAGCTAATAATTGTATAAAAATAAAATTAAGTTAAAATAGGTAAAATTACAATAATTAACTAATATTAAAATGTAAGACACATAAATTCAAATTTTAAAAGGTATAAAACGTCTAATTAGGCCATATTTGAAAAAGTGATTGTAATTGCAATTAAATAAGACTTAATTGGCCAATTTACGAAATAATTGGATTTTAATAAGTAAAAAGTGATTATAAATGACATACTGAACTGGAAAATATTTTGAAATTATTTTAGAGCACAATTTATGAATTATAAAAAATATACAATATTAAATAAATAGGGAAATAATTTAGATAAACATATGGAAAAATTAGGAAAAATACTCATTATTGCAAAGAGTGATTTTGAAAGCTTATATACCAGTTTGAAAATAATTTGAGGAAAAATTGGGTATCAACACTGGGCCCACCCGAGCCCCCGAGCCCCCATCCAAATATTTCAACAAGTCCTGAATCATTATACGGACTTGCTCGAGCCCACGGAACACTCAAAACAACTCTAAAACTCAAAATCACCCTCCAAACCCCCTGAATTTATAACTTAAGAACTTAGCTTTTCTTGAATTCAATAACGACGCGCCGAACCGACCTATACAACTCGGAATGACTTCAAATTTTGCAGACACGTCATAAATGACATATCGAAGCTATTCCCGGTCCCGGAATTTCGTTCGGACCTCGATAGCATAAAATCACGTTCCAATCCAAATTTCAAACTTAAGGAAATCCTGATTTCCATTTAGGGTGCCGAAATGCTTCTGGATCATCGAAAACCCATTCCTAACATACGCCCAAGTTCGAAATCATTATACGAAGCTACTGGAGTCCGAGGTCATTTGCTCAAAATGTTGACCGAAGTCAAACTTGGCCAAATAGGCTAACCTTAAGGAACCAAGTGTTCCTAAAGCACTCAAACCATTCCCGAATCCTGAACCACCCGTCCCCGCAAGTCATAAAGCACAAATAGCCGCTATGTAAGGTTTCATTTAAGGGAATGGGATCCTAATACGCAAAATGACCGGTCGGGTCGTTACATATGTGGTCGCATAATGTGCCGCAAAATCTCTCTCTAGAATATTCTCATGTCGAATCTACGGTGGATGTGTGGACCGCGAAATGATTCTGTGATCGCATAATTGACTGCTAATGTGCCGGAGAATTTCGGCACATTTAATACCAATTGCTTAAATTTTAGGTCGTTTCAAAGGAAATTGTTTGTTATGCTTATGTAATTTTGATGTTTTGCAGTGCATAAGGCTTGAGGACCCAAAAACATGGAAATGAAATCAAAAAGGCGCAAAAGGTCAAGAAAAAAAACAAAATGTGATCAGAGACTAGAAATGCGGACCGCATAATGATCAAGGAAACCGCAAACCACAACAGATTGTTTGGGCCAATTCAAGCGAAGGAAATGTGGTCCATTAAGCGACCGCATAACATGTTTGCGGGTCGCACAATGGATCACAAATCTCCTGTAGAAGTTGTTGAGATCATAAATGTGATGACACTATGTGGTCGCATATCAACAATGCGGATCGCATAACCTTTATGCGGCGACTACCTGGAACCTAGGGTTTCGAAGATGCGGTGGAACTGAAGAGAATGAGGACCGCATGTCTGTTATGCGACAGATATGCGGTCGCATAATTGACCTGGAAGGGCATTTTTGTCCGAAATAGGTCCCGAGTTTTAGCCCACTATAAATAGATTTATTGGGGTTTTGTGGGGGGCATCTGGTCTGAAAAAGGAGCTACATTCCAAGCTTTGAATATTCCCATCTTTTGGAAGCTTTGGGAGTGAATAATCTTGCATTTTGTAAGTTTTATGGCATTTAATATTCTCATCTTTTTGTATTTTAGTATGAGTAGCTAGCTTTAAATACTAAGGTTGTGGACCCTAAATGGGTGTAGTGTTAATGGGTGTGTGTGTATATATATATATATATATATATATATATATATATATATATATATATATAATGGTTGGTTGATATATATTTATTTCTCAATACTCATTTATTATTGGTGGTCGCAAACATTAACAAGTGCCATTAAATTCTTTCTTTACTTGGATTAAGGGTTTGGTAGAAGTAAATATCAAAGAATCAAGGCTTTAAACCTTGTTTAATAGAATCGCTTAGGAATAAGTGAGTTTTATTTGGAATAAATTGATTACTCTTAATTGCAACTCTTTTATATTTGGAAAATCATAAAGAGGAAATACTACCCAACTATTGGAAAATATTGGGTAGTCATTTAGAAATCATTTGCATATCTAAAGGACCTTCCATTAGAAATATATCATATTAACATCGATAGCATTACATTTCATTTAAGGGGACACAACCTTGGTTTAGTTTACCAAATTAATTACAATCTTATACAATCGTGTGTGTTGCTAATTCACTCAATTATCTTACAATCAATTGCAATACTCTTGTTACTCTAACGGAATAGAAATACAATTTAAGTTAAGCTTCACACTACTCAAGTAAACTTTTCATGCCTACTCCCTGTGGGATTCGACCCCAACCTCGTTGAGTTACTATATTTGACATCGATCTCTTTACACTATTTTAAGGTGTAATTTGAGTGTATCAAATTTTGGCGTTATTGCCGGGGAATACGGTTTTGAAATTACTAACTAGTGTGCACTTTACTGTAAATCTTTTCTATTCCATCACACTTCGCTCTCTTTGCTTGGTGTGTTAGGTGAAAATGGCCGATGCCGAGTATGATGAAGAGGAAAATCCCTTTGCGGACATTGAGGAATACATTGATGACACCAATGTCATTCTCCCTCCAAGGGTTGAAGCTGCCACATTCAAAGTAGAGCACGGGTTAATCCTAATGTTTAAGAAAGAAGGATTATTCAGGAACTCTACGGATGATGATCCAACGCAACACCTTAGGAACTTCTTGGGTGTGTGCGCCATGCATAAACAAAACAATGTGACAGATGATGCCTTGAGATTGCGGGTGTTCAAATATTCATTGACCGGAGAGGCGAGAAAGTGGATTCAAAATCTACCTCCTCAATCCATCAATTCTTGGCCCGAACTTGTCTGTGCCTTCTTGTCCAAGTGGTTCCCACAAAGAAAGAAGTCAGAGCTTAGGGATAAAATTTTCTTCTTCAAACAACTACCAGGAGAACACTTACATGAAGCGTGGGATCAATTCAAGTTGTACTTGGTGAGGTCACCGAACCATGGTTTTTTCGATACTATTTTGATGGAGAAATTCTACATGGGTTTGGATCCATTGTCCCAGTCCATAGTCAAAAATGCAGCAGACGGATCTTTCATAGACAAATCATTTCCTAGGATTACACATATTCTAGACAAAATGGCCATACACAATCAAGCATGGCACTCTGAGGATGCTAGTGGTAGAATTTCCTATGGTACTCCCTCTCTAACCAACATGATCAAAGAAAATCAAGAGAGAGACCAATTGATTGCCGTAAATATGGTGGAAGACATGCAACCAACGGGAAATCAAGATTTCTAAGAAGTCAACTATGTTCATAATTCTCAAGGTGGGTATCGCCAACAAAATCAATGGAGGCCAAACACGCAAGGGCAAGGCCAACAATATTGGCGCAATGACCAAGGTAGGTCGAGTCAAAGAAATTGGAACAACAACAATAGCAATTATGCGAACCAGAGTTCCAACCCCTATGTTCCACTGAAGGGGCAATATTACAAGGAGGTTCCTTCAAATGAATCCAAGTTGGTAGGAATGCTTGAAAAGATCTTGCAAAATCAAGAGAGAGGTGATGCTACAATGAAGAACATGTCCGAAGTCGTGGGGTCACATACCGCCTCTATACAAAACCTTGAAATGCAAATGTGAGACTTGTCAAGAGAACAAAATCCAAAGCTCAAAGGTACTCTTCCAAGTGATACAATTGTCAACCCAAAGGGGAATGTAAGCGGTCCATCTTCTCATTGCATGACTATTACCACTAGAAGTGGTAAAGTCCTTCAAGATGAAAGTGAACAAGTAGTTGAGGTAGATTATCTTGAGCACGAAGTTGAAGCACAAGTTGAAGTGTCGGTTGTTGTTGAAAGTGAGAAGCCCTCCCAAGAGGTGAAAATTCAAGAAGCAAAGCATGAAAAGGTCAAGGAAAAAGTGAAGGAGACCCCAAAATCTCCTCCACCGATTCCTCGACCTACTCCTCCATTCCCTCAAAGGCTTGCAAGAAGGGTAGATGATGCAAGCTCGAGATGTTTTATGATATGTTGAAGCAATTTTCGGTGAACATCCCATTCTTGGAAGCTTTCCAAGAGATGTCGGGATTTGCCAAATACATAAAGGACTTGATGACCAAGAAGAGATCTACCAAGAATGAAGTTTTGAGTATGACTCACCGGGTTAGTTCCATTATTGCTACGACAACCATTGAGAAGAATGAAGACCCGAGAGCATTCACCATCCCATGTACTATCGGGTTGAGAGATTTTGCAAGAGCACTTTGTGATAATGGGGCCAACATAAATTTGATGCCTCTTGCTATTTACAAGCAAGCGGGATTGGGTTTGACAAGACCTACGAGTATGAGATTGCAAATGGATGACCGTTCAATCAAGAGAATCGTGGGTATTGTTGATGATGTCTTAGTGAAAGTAGGGAAGTTCCTCCTCCCGGCCGACTTTGTTATCCTTGATTGTGCGGTTGACAAGGAAATTCCTATCAAATTGGGAAGACCATTCCTTGCTACGGGAAGAGCTTTGATGGACTGGGAACGAAATGATATCAAGTTCCGAGTGAATGATGAGGAAGTCACTTTCCAAGCTAGTAAGGGTTTGAAGTTGCCAAATGCTTATGAAGGGATCTCGGTCATATATATAGTTGATGAGGTCGAGGATGCTATTGACATGAATATGGAAGAAGAGTGACTCGGTGAGGCCTTGGCGGCAATGTTGGTAAATTTTGATGGTGAAGACATGGAGGGGTATGTAGAAGCCGTGAATGCATTGGAAGGACGGGGGTCCTACACTTATGCACCGAAGAAGCTCTCTCTTGACTTAGAGAATAGAGCCAATCCTCCCGCAAAGCCTTCCATCATTGAGCCACCACAACTTGAGGTCAAGCCGCTTCCATCACATTTGAGGTATAAAGTTCGTGGCTCTAATGATATTTTACCCGTAATCGTTTCCTCTTTGTTGGATGAGGTGCAGGTAGGTAAATTGTTAAATGTCTTGCGGGAACACCGACAAGAAATTGGATAGACAATCGCGGACATCCGAGGAATTTCTGCCAGAATTTGTGAGCATAAAATCCAATTGGAGGAAGGAAGGAAGCCGAGTGTTGAACACCAAAGGAGATTGAATCCATCGATGCAAGAGGTGGTCAAGAAAGAGATAATCAAATGGTTGGATGTCGGGGTTGTATACCCCATTGCGGATAGTTCTTGGGTGAGTCCGCTATAATGTGTACCAAAGAAGGGAGGCATGACAGTAATCCACAATGAAAAGACTAAGCTCATCCCAGCACGGACGGTCACCGGGTGAAGAGTGTGCATGGACTATCGGAAGCTCGACATTGCCACGTGCAAAGACCATTTCCCTATGCCTTTTATTCATCAAATGCTTGATCGGCTAGCGGGAAGGTCATTCTATTGCTTCCTTGATGGGTATTTCGGCTACAACCAAATCAACATAGCATTGGGGGACAAAGAGAAGACAACATTCACTTGCCCATATGGAACTTTTGCCTTTAGTCGGATGCCGTTTGGTTTGTGCAACGCTCCGGCTACCTTCCAAAGATGCATGGTGTCCATATTCTCAGACATGGTGGAGGATTTCCTAGAGGTTTTCATGGACGACGTTTTGGTGGTAGGTGACTCTTTTGAGCATTGTCTTGACAATCTTAGACAAGTGCTCAAGAGATGTGAGGAGACCAACCTTGTGCTAAACTGGGAGAAATTCCACTTCATGGTGGATGAAGGAATTGTCTTGGGCCACAAAATTTCAAAACATGGCATAGAGGTTGATCGAGCAAAAATTGAAATCATCTCCAAACTTCCTCCACCTACCTCGGTAAAAGGTGTTCGGAGCTTTTTGGGGCATGTCGGATTCTATCGGCGCTTTATCAAGGACTTCTCCAAAATTGCAAATTCTATGTGCAAGCTCCTTGAAAAAGACGCCAAGTTTGTGTTTGATGAAAAATGCCTTAAGGCATTTGAGGAACTAAAAGAGAAGCTCACCACGGCACCCATTATTTTCAAACCGGATTGGTCTCTTCCATTTGAGCTGAGGTGTGACTCTAGTGGTGTAGCTATTGGAGCAGTTCTGTGTCAACGACATAACAAGGTTCTCCATCCTATCTATTATGCAAGCAAGACGCTCAATGGTGCGCAAGTGAATTATACTGTGACACAGCAAGAACTTCTTGCCATTGTGTATGCCTTTGAAAAATTCTGGCCGTATTTGTTGGGGTCTAAGGTGGTGGTCTACACTGATCATGCCGCTCTTTGCTACCTCATGGCGAAGAAAGAGACCAAACCACGGTTAATCCGGTGGGTCCTCTTATTGCAAGAATTTGACTTTGAGGTCAAGGATCACAAGGGCACAGAAAACCAAGTGGCGGATCATCTCTCTAGGCTTTAAGAAGACGGACGACCAAAGGAAAGTATTGATATCAATGCTGCTTTTCCTGATAAGCACATCTTGTCATTGTCTTCTTCATCTGCTCTTTGGTACGCCGATATTGCTAACTACTTGGTTAGTGACCTCATTCCGAATGAATTGGAAGTTTACTAGAAGAAGAAGTTTTTGAGAGAGTGTCGGCAATACTACTGGGAAGAACCATTCTCGTTCTGCATTGGTGCTGATAACATCATTAGGAGGTGTGTTCTAGAAAAGAAGATTATGCCAATTCTAAAGGCATGCCATGACTCACCGGTTGGGGGTCATCATGGGGGTAATCGAACGGCGGCAAAGGTACTCGAATGTGGATATTATTGGCCGTCGATTTATCATGATGCCAATCAAATTGTCAAGGCTTGTGACCAATGTCAGAGGCAAAGATCAATCTCTAAGAGGCATGAAATGGCAATGCACTTTGTAATGGAGGTCGGGATCTTTGATGTGTGGGGAATTGATTTTATGGGTCACTTTGTAAACTCATGTGGTATGAAATACATCTAGTGGACTATGTGTCCAAATGGGTTGAAGTAATCACCTTACCGAACAATGAGACAAGGAGTGTGACCGCATTTCTAAAGAAAAACATATTCACACGGTTTGGAACTCCTACAGCCATTTTTAGTGATGGTGGGTCTCACTTCTGTAACAAGGCTTTCACAGGGCTACTAGAGAAATATGGCGTCAAGCATTAGGGGGCCACACCTTATCATCCTTAGTCAAGTGGCCAAGTTGAAGTTTTCAACCGGGAGATAAAGATTATTCTAGCAAAGATTGTTAATGCAAACAGGACCGACTGGTCAAGGAAGCTAGATGATGCGTTGTGGGCATACCGCACAGCGTAAAAGAACCCTATTGGCACTTCTCCTTACCGGTTAGTCTTCAAAAAGGCATTTCATCTACCCATAGAGCTGGAGCACAAAGCCATGTGGGCTTTAAAACGGTCGAACTTGGACTGGGCTGAAGTTGCAAATTTGAGGTTAACACAACTTAATGAAATGGAAGAATTCCTGTTTCCATGCATATGAGAGTGCAGCTGTGTACAAAGAAAAGATGAAGTTCGTCCACGACAAAAGGATCTTGAAAAGGGAGTTCAAGTCGGGTTACTTGGTTTTTCTCTTCAATTCAAGGCTCAAATTGTTTCCGGGCAAACTCAAATCAAAATGGTCTGGTCCGTTCAAGGTGGTAGATGTCTCCCCTTTTGGAGCTGTGGAATTAGAATCGGAGGATGGGCTCCAAACCTTTAAAGTGAATGGATAGCGAGTCAAGAACTACTTGGGCACAGATGGAGAAAAACACTTGGTGGAACAGTTGGCTCTCAAATATGGTCCATGCCCGACCAATGAGTGAATCCAAAGAGGGGCCAACTTCGTCGTGCCGCGATGTTAAATCAAGTGCTTCATGGGAGGCAACCCATGTGTGGTAACATCCTTTTTGTCCCTTAACGTTTTATTTTTGTTAGATTAAATTGAAAATTTTAAAGTGTGTGTTAGAGTGTAGGTGATCTAAAAGGTCATAAAACAGGGTGAAATTGCGAATGAAATGGAAGAAAAGTCACCATGGAAAGTTTGTTACACGCATACGGTCGCATTTTGACTATGCGGACCGCATAGTGATCGCATACCTGGGCATACTTTTGAGAAAAAATTGGGAAAAATTGGTTGCTAAAATGCGGCAAAAAGGTGCACTTTGAGGATCGCATATCCATTATGCGATCGCAAAGGTGCACCGCATCTTGAATGTGAGCGACCTGAGCTGAACTACCACATAACACTTATGCGGTCGCATAACGTGTTATGCGGTCACTTACTCACCGCATTCTCTACAGGTAAAATACCCCTTCCCCCTTCGCATAACCACCTGCATTTGCACACCAGCACTCTCACGCACACACTTCACACTTAGACAAAAACAAAAACAAAAAGAAAAGAAGAGGGGGGAAACAGCTACTTTGCAATTAGTCGAGTGAACAGAGATCACATTTGCTTGAATTCATCTCTTTGATTGCTTCTCATTCATCTAATTCTGGTATGTTTCTCCTTCCCTACTTCATCTCCATTATTTTTAGTTTTTAATTTTGTTTTGGATTGTTCTCGTTATATTTGTTGTCTTTTCCTCTCTGTTATTTGGATTCATCTACTAGTAATGGATATTCTTGCATAGTTGTTTAGGTTTGAACTTGCTGGGTAGTGAAATTAGGGCCACCATTGTTGGGGTAGAAGAAAAATGTGGGGACGATAAATTTCGCGGTCCGCATAATTGCCGTATATGAAACCCTAGGTGACTTGAGATGATGACCAAATGCGGAGGCTTTTGTGATCGCATAAGTAATATGTGGATCGCAAATCCACCGCATACATAGACACTTTCTGGCATGATGTAGCATATTGTTTGCGACAGATTTTGCGATCGTAAATCCATCTTTGCGGTGGGTTTTGCGACCGCAGATTGTGATGACTCTTCCAAGTGCACAGTTTTGCGATGGTTATGCGAACCGCATAATGGATATACGATCGCATAACCCATCGTATAGCTGACTCCCTTCTGCCGGCATACATTTTACGACAGGTTTGCGGTCCGCATAGTGGTTATGCGACCGCATAACCCATCACATTTTTGACTTTCTTTGCAATATTTTTATCTTATGTCTGCTATGTCGCTCACACTTAGATTCTTTGAAGATATGGCTCCCAATAAAAGTATTGCTACTAAAAAAAGGGCCTCCACCGGCCAACAAGCATAACAAGCCAAGCGTTCACGACCGAAACCATCCCGACCTGTTGCTGAACAGCCCTTCCAGTCTGATGAAGAGGATACTTTTCCATCAGTCGACTTACAGGCTGAGGCAAGAAGAGAAAGAGGAGATGATTTCCAACTTCGTTTTGGGGTCACAGGCTCGATGAGTCTGTATAAAGAAGGGCTCAAAAAACGGAAAATCCTTGAGGAGAAACAACTGAGTTTTAACGGGCTACAGGAGCAGTACCCTCACATATTGGAGAACATCAGATCAAGAAACTGGGAATGCTTCACTGAGATGCCTGATGATTTCAATGAAACACTGATGTGATAGTTTTACGCATCCTACGGAGCTTCCAGAACACCTCATCACAAGCGCAACAAAGTATTATGTGAGACTATTTTGGTTCCGAGGAAGCTAGTGCTCTGTGACAAGGGCACTATAAGTGATCTATATTTTTCAAACTGGAGTTCGGGCACAGCTGAGTACGAAGCCAAATGGGCCAACAGAGATAGTGAGCGTGCCTGGATAGCCTCAGTGATAGCCAAGGGGACCCCAGCTTGGATTGACCCTATGCACAAAATTTTCAAGGAAGATCTCACACGAAAGGGTAGATTCTGGCTCAGCTTTGTCACCTCTCGCTTGATCACATCTAGGAATGAAACTGATATAAGCATTGAGAAATCTCTTCTCATTGCATGCATTATGACCGAGATCAAGATTGATGTGGGTGGCATTATCTTCCGAGAGTTGAGGGTCCGGGCCAACCAGACAGCCACGTCACTTCCATTCCCGTGCTTGATCACAGCCCTCTGTAAGGTTGTGAAAGTCCCTTAATTTCCACACTATGACAAGACGGTAAAAGCGCTGGAGGATATTGATATCACACGCATTAGTGACGCGGTGCCACAGGTAGCTGCTGCTCCTCCAGAGGTTCATATACCAACTCCTGCTGATACAGGCATCTCAGACTCTCAGACACATGTCTCTCCTCTGGCCACAGTGGCATCCACTTCCACTCCACAGCCCACACCTCAGGCCACCATTTCCCAGCCTTCTACCGCACTGCCAGCCCTTTTGAGGCTAGGTCTCTTAGCTTAACATAAAAAAGCTAAGGTAGACCGGCTTCTGAAGGACCTCCTCACATTGATCAGGCAGGCCTTGACTCCTATCCAATCCTCAATGACAACACTCCAATAGCAGCATTCATCTTATGAGGAAAGCCTCAAGCGGATTGAGGTGAGGCTCGAAAACGTAGAGCGGGGTGAGGTTGGAGGCCTGCCAAAGCTTCATGAAGATGTTGACACACTGAAAAGTGGGAACACAAAATGCAAAACCTGGAGTTCGATCTATCCTCTTTCATGTCAAAGGAAGGAGAGTAGGGAGTTGGCACGTCCGTTGCTTGGTTAGATCTTGACTTCTCCACATTGATGACAACCCATAAGCCATAGACTATTGGGGCTTCCCATACTCCATCTCCCCCTACACACATTGACATCCCTTATGGGGAAGATTCCGGACACTCTGCAGAGACCGAGGATGGGGAGACAACTGAGGAGGAGACTGATGAAGAGTTATGGTCAGATGAGGATGAGGGTCCTCGGGACAAAGGTAAACAGGTTGATGTCACAACTGCTGCAGAAGAAGAAGAAGATGAAGAAGAAGAAGAAGAAGAAGAAGAATAAGCAGTTGTAGAACATGCGATAGCACACTCGCTAGAAGATATGGTCGCCCACGTCGATCCTTTGACCACTCAGCTACTATCAGGTGAGGCTAGCAGCTCACAGGCCCCTGTTTCAGAGTCGGGACAGTTGGAGATCCCTCCTCCATCAGTGGAGGTCACTCCTCAGGCTGATATCTCATCAGCCCTAGCTTTAGTGTCAGAAGGTGACCCCACCACTATTCAGCAGGCTTCCGACTCCCATAGCGCTTACTGCACCCCTGGGAGCCCCTAAACTCTGTTTTACAATTCTTATGCATTGGGGACAATGCATGCTTTTTAGTTGAGGGTGGGTTAGCCTTGTATGACTTTTTGTAATGTATGACTCTTTGTAAGTTGTAACTCTTGTACATATTTTTATATATAAGCAAATTTCTCGTTAACTCTTGTATATATTTGTGTTATCTTTGTAGATATATAAAAAAAACAAAAACAATTAGATAGTTGTATGCATGTACATCTTTAGTAATTAGCAATGAATTCCCCTTGGTTTTTCTTCGTCAGGTTCTTTTCCAAGGGTGTAATAGTAGAACCATGGCAGTAGGATGAAACATTTTGACCGGTTTTGGTGTAACTGTCTCTGTGTGAACTTGAGGCTCGCTCTTTGACTCTATGTTTACTTAGAACTATACATGTAGTATGATGAAAGCTTCGAGTTTCCAAGTGTTGACTTGAGAGCTAAAACTATGTTGAGTCAAACAGTTCATGTGCCATGTGTGTTAGTCTTTGTGTAAATAATTCTTGTGTTTACTTCTGTCATCTAGAACTTTCCCGGTTGGTCTTTCAATGGTAATTATAATTACATTTGGTTGGATAAATGACCTTAGGCAGTCTTTGTGTTATTTTAAAACCCAGTTATCCTATCAAGCTACCCATTGTATAAATATTATCACCAGTTACCCCATTTGAGCCTTTAACCTTTTCTTGGTCACCTCATTACAAACCTTTCCCATTTTATAAAATAATTCCCTCTTTTGAACCTATCCCTCCTTGAACATTGAGAATGAGGCTAAAAGCCTAAGTTGGGGGTGCGGTGTCAAGTTGGAAATTGGCAAGGTTGTACATTGAGTGTAGGAAAATATACCTCAAATTATTCACATGAAATTATTCAAGCTCCAAAAGAAAAATACAAAAAAAAAGAATAAAAAGAACAGAAAAAGAGATATATGTATATATATAAATATGGAGCCTTGAAGAAAATTAGAGAGGTATTTAAGGTGGTTCGAGGTTGGTAACTAGGAGCCAATGAGGGCTATGTGTATTGAAAAGAAACAAAGGGTAACAAGAAAGAAAAATATGAGTAGTGTTCAAGGAGGGTGTAGTCACTTGTACCCAAATGTTTATCCGACCCTTCCCTAAACCTACATTACAAGCTTAAAAACTCATTATGGGATCTCCATCCGAACGTTCTTGGAATAAGCGATGAGTTAAAATAAGGGCAAGCCTATGGCATGGCATGTAGTAACACTTAAAATTCGTTGTGAGAGTGAGTGTTCATGTAAATCTGTCCCGTGTGTTGTCATTGTAAATATTGTGATTTTGGGACCTTCTTTCTAGTGAGGGCACATGAACTGTGAGGTTTAACAAAAGTTGAGTTCTTGAAGTCAAATGCAAGTGCACTCAGCTAAGAGTAACGTTTTGTCAAATTGGTCGAGGCTCAAAGTTCACAAGTTGATTAGTTTCGTTGTAAATAACAATGATTGTTCAGGAAGGGTAAATGAACGAAAGTGCATGCTTGTAATACTGACGATTAACACCGTCCACGGTCATTATTGTTTCATATCATTTAGTTGGAGTCTAGAATAGGTTAGTGTTGCTTTAGTTGATTGAGGACAAGCAAGAGTTTAAGTTGGGGGTATTGATGTGCCGGAGAATTTCGGCACATTTAATACCAATTGCTTAGATTTTAGCTCGTTTCAAAGGCAATTGTTTGTTATGCAAAAAGACCTCCAAAATTGGCTTTGTTCCTATTGCACTTTACGGGGAATCTGCGGTCGGCGGAGTAGTTATGCGACCACATAATAGACTACAAAAATTCCATGTTCTACAAAACAATCATTTTTTCAACACTCTAACGCATGGCACAACCTTTAAATACGTTAGCCCACCTTGGCACCACGAAACCCGGGGTTCTAGGTAATTTACAAGGCGTTACATCCTCCCTCGTTTAGGATCATTTTTCCTTGAATGAGGAGTAGAGTCCGCCTAGGAACAATATAATTCATCTCTACTTTCACACATCTCTAGCCCCCCAAATTTTGGCTAACTCCCCTAATTTTCCATAAGCTTTGGTAGAGTTTCCCTTGTAATTGGGCCTATCCACCTGTTAGAGAATCCCATAAACCAATCCTAACAACATATATAATCCAATGACATAACGTAGCGTGGAAACAACACCAACCATGATCTCATAAGCAATATATTACTAGAAAGGAGCTTTCTTAACATGAACTGTACAAGTGGAACATAATTTATAGAAAGTAAGTTGTTAACATTTTCATAGAAAACAACTACAAAATTATTCAAAGAAATGAGGATACTTCTTCTTCATCTCTTCCTCGGCCTCCCAGGTGGCCTCTTCAACTTGTTGGTTTCGCCATACCACTTTCACAGATGCAATCTCCTTATTCCTCAACTTTCAAACTTCCCTATCAAGAATGGCAACTGAAATCTCCTCATAAGTCAATTCTTCATTAACCTTAATAGCCTCAACCGGGATAATGAGTGTTGGGTCTTCAACTACCTTCTTCAACATAGATATATGAAACACGGGGTGCAGTAACGACATCTTTGTGTGTAGCTCCAGCCTGTAAGCCACCAATGATTCTGTATGGTCTGACATATGTTTGGCTTAATTTCCATTTCTTCCCAAACTGCAATATACCCTTCATGGTGGATCTTCAAGATACCCAATTATCCTCTTTTAACTCCAAATCCCTACGACGCACATCCGAATAGGACTTATGGAAACTCTGAGCAGTCTTCAACCATTCCTTCATGATCATACCCTTATCCATATCTCTACGCACGAGGTCTTGCTATATTAACTCTGCTTCTCCAATCCCAAACCACCCAATTGGAGATCTATATCTCCTGCCATATAACGCTTCAAACGGTGCCATCTGAATGCTAGCATGGTAACTGTTGTTTTAGGCAAATTATATGAGCGGCAAATGATAATCCAAGCTACCCCTGAAGTCAAGAACAGAAGCGCGCACCTCAAACATCTGAATAGTCCACTCTACCTTCCCGTCGGTCTTTAGATGGAAGGCTATACTAAGATTCACCTGAGTGCCCAAACCTTACTGAAAGTTCTTCCAAAAATTAGATGTGAATTGTACCCCTCGATCTGAGATGATAGAAACTGTAGTTCCATGCAACCTGACTATTTCCTTGATATACAACTGGGCATACTATCGGTAGCTTTAATAGGAAAGAAGCGTGTTTATTTCGTGAATCGGTCCACAATCGCCCAAATCGAGTCAAACTTGTGAGGCGTGCGAGGTAGTCCCACCACAAAGTCCATATTGATCATCTCCCACTTCCACATTGGAATTCCTATGTTCTGTGCTAATCGACCGGGCCTTTGGTGTTAGGCCTTCTCTTATTGAAAATTTAGACATCTCGCCACAAAGTCAGCTGCATTTCTCTTCATATCATTCCACTGGTAGACTTCCTTAAGATCATGATACATCTTTGTAGAGCGTGGGTGCACAGTATAGCTGGAATTGTAAGCCTCAGACATGATTCTTTCCTGGAGACCATCAACATTTGGAACATATAATCGCCCTTGGTACCTTAGTGTACCATCATCTATTCCAAGAGAAAAAGCCACGGTCCTGTGTTTATTAATTCCCTCTTTCAGTTGCACCAACAACGGATCATCGTATTCCTTCTCCTTGACTTCCACAACAAGTGATGATTCAACCCTATTTTGCATAACCGGCCCTTCTTCACTAAAGTCCGCAAGACGAAATCCTAAACTAGCTAAGAGGTGAACTTTCTTGGCCAATGGCCTTTGATGTGCCTCCAAGTAAGCCTAACTACCTTTATATTTTTGGCTAAGAGCATCTGCCACAACATTAACCTTCCCCGGATGATATAGAATATCGATGACATAGCCCTTGAGTAACACAAGCCATCTTCTATGCCTCAGATTCAATTCCTTCTGCTTGAAAATATATTGAAGGCTCTTATGGTCCGTGAATATGTCCACATGGACCCTATACAAATAATGACGTCAAATCTTAAGTGCAAACACCACAGCCGCAAGCTCTAAGTCACGTGTTGGATAGTTCTTCTCATGATTCTTGAGTTGCCTAGAAGAATAAGCAATAACCTAGGCATGTTGTACTAGTTCACACCCTAATATGATTCTTGAAGCATCACAATATAGCACAAACCCATTCGTACCCTCTAGTAAGGTCAACACCGGAGTCGTAGTCAATCTTATCTTCAACTTTGGAAGCTCTTTTCGCAAGCATCTGACCATTGGAATTTAATTGCCTTCTATGTCAATTTAGTCATTGGAGACGCAAGCGTAGAGAACCCCTCCACAAACCCCTGTAATACCCAGCTAAACCCAAGAAACTGCATCTAGGACAATTCTTCACAGTTGTGATCTTCTGAGGATCAACCTTGATTCCTTCACTGGACACGACATTCCCCAGGAATGTGACAGATTCAACCTAAAATCACATTTCGAAAACATTGCATACAACTTCTGATGATACAAAATCCTGCATAACTACCCTGAGATGATCGACATGGTCCTCTCGACTTCATGAATATACAAGAATGCCATCATTTAATCTTATCACAAAGGAGTCGTGAAAAGGCTTAAAGAATCGATTGAAAAGGTCCATGAATGCTACCGGGGTATTTGTTAGCCCAAAAGACATTAGCAGAAATTCGAAGTGTCCATATTGGGTCCTGAAAGCTGTTATCGAAATATCCAGCCCGCTGATCTTCAGTTTGTGACTCCCCGATCTTAGGTCAATCTTGGAGAAATACTTAGCACCCTGTAATTGATCGAACAAGTCATTTATCCTTGGCATTGGGTATTTATTCTTGATTGTTACTTTGTTAAGTTGTAGATAGTCAATACACATTCTCAATGACCCGTCTTTCTTCCTTACAAAGAGAATCGGTGCACCTCAAGGCGACACACTCGGCCGGATAAAACCCTTCGCTAGCAAATCCTTCAATTATTCCTTTAGTTCCTTCAATTCTGTCGGTGCCATTCTGTAGGGTGGAATATATATAGGTTGCGTTCATGGAATCACATCAATCCCAACATCAATCTCCTTAGCTGGTGGAATCTTAGGGAGCTCATCAGGAAATATCTCCAAAAGTTCGTTCACAATTGGAACGGACTCAAGGGTAGATGCCTCAGCATCATCATCTGTAACCTAGACAAAATGAAAAATACACCCCTTATTGATCATCTTCGTGGCCTTAAGGTAAGAAATAAACCTACCTTTCGGCAGTACGTCATCCCCCTTCCACTCAATAACTATATCATTTGGAAATTAAAACCTAACGATTCTGGTTCGGCAATCAAGCTTGACAAAACATGAATAAATCCAGTTCACCCCCATTATTACATCAAAATCAACCATCCCCAATTCAATGATATCGTCCATGGTGTCCCGACCATGCACCATGACAACAAAATCCCTATAAACCCGCATGGCCACAATATGCTAACCAACTGGAATAGATACGGTGAACGACTCGTGAAGCTATTCTGGTTCTATCGTGAATTCTAGAGCAACATAAGAAGTGGAATATGACAAAGTGGAACCAGGGTCTATAAGAGAATAAACATCATGAGATTGGACAATCAACATACTGTGACAACATCTGGGGAAGCCTCTGAACTCTCGCGACCCCTCATAGCATAGAACCGACAAGGTCCTCCCGAACTCTATGCACCACCCTTAGCTGGAGTGCCTCGAGTTTGAGGAGGTGCTTCGGATGTAGTAACTGGAGAATTGGTTGGTTGTGTCGTACCCATGCCCACATTCTAGCAGGACGACCAACAATCCCTTTGGATTTGACCTCTAATACCGCACCCGTAGCATATGGGTATGTCCGTGTAGTAGGCCCCAAAATGCATCTTCTCACACCTAGAGCATGGGGCCTTCGATGATGCTGGAATCATCCACCAGACTGACCCTGCTGATAGGATCCCCTGTTGGCCTAACTAGGCCTGAAGCAGCTCCATTGTTGTTGACTGGGCCTTGATAGCGGTGCACTTACTAAAGACTGAGCAAAGGACTAGGATGGACCCAATGACCCTCCCCTAAACACTAATCTTTCACTACTACCACCACTAGAAGAACCACCAAAATTGCCCGCGGACCGGGTCTTGTTACGTCCAATCGGCCCTCTTCTCTGTTCTAGGTCCTTTCTCTCGTTGCATTCTATTCTTCAATTTGTGGGTCTTTGTGGCATGAAAAAATGCCACCATATTCCATAGTACAGATCATAATTTAGGGGTAGCTATAGCAGCCTCATTAATTACAAAGGGGTTGAGGCCTTACGAAAATCGACGCACTCTAGCCTCCATAGGGGGCAACAGGTATATGTCAATTTTTTACAGGCGCGCGAACGTCATATGGTAATCCCACACACTCATACTACCATGTTTCACGCTCTCAAACCCGGCGCACAGGCTGCCCTAGTCTCGGCAGGCAAGAAATGATCAATGATGGCATCGGCAAACTCGGTCAACATTACTGGAGGGTTCCCCTCCTCACGTGTAATGTTCCTTAAATCTATAAAGGTTTCAAGACACACTCAACATAGAATTTAATTTTTGTAATCTTGCCTTTTCGGCATAAAAATTATACTTCTATTACGAATTTAAACCCTTTGATTGACTTTTGAGTTGCTTCTCTATTTATAAATAATTAGATATACAAACAGGGGAATATTAATAATTTTAGTATTATTAATTATTATAAGTGAGTATCATTAAATATTTGTTAAGTCAAAAAAAAATATAAGAGCAAGACACTTAAGAATTTGGCCTAAAGCCCATAGAAGGATATGTTGAAAGAAAAAGGAAAAGAACAAGAGGTCAAGGGTTGGAAAAGAAGTGCAAGCAATTCAAATAAAAAAATAGATTTTCCAGGAGCAAGAACATTTGAGAGGGTGTTTAGCCCTACATACTAGTCTATACCATATGTACTAACGTCCTTTTTGCCGGGAGAACTTCATCTTTAATGAATGTAGATGTTTCCACAGCAGGCGGCATCGACCGGTGATAGCGATACACCCTCTTCTAAGCTGACTTGGTGAGCCTCACTTCATATCGGGGTCTTGTATATTTTGTTCTTTTTGTATAGAGTTTGAGGTATTGTCGGGGCCTTACTGTCGGCATCATCACATTACTCTTTTGTATCCAATAGAGACTGTAGACATAGTGTGAGTTTGTATTTTGAATTGGGAAGTCAACTAGAAATGTTGTATTTGTATCACATGTTCCACTTCAAATTGTGAATGTGCAATGAATTTTTGGGAATTATAAATGTATTAACTAATGGTAATGGAATTGGTGTTATTCAAAAAAATCCTCTCGTTGTTTAATTAATGGAATACATCTTCGCTCTATTCATGGGTAAGGTCGGGTAGAAAGCATCTAGCAGGCTTTCTTGACCAGGTTATCTTGGTTGAGCGATGTCTCGCTTTTCGGGGTCGGGGCGTGACATTGAACTCTAATATTAACTATGGGAAGATGGTGGAATTATCTCAACACACAGAGACAAAAAAGCTGAAAAGCATAATTGAGCGAGATAATAACAAAAAGGACCCCTCTGCGGGAAACTTTAGTAGCTCTTTCAGTGATGGAGGTGGTGGAAAGGAAATGTTCAGGAGAGTTTCATTTAGACCATCATAATTTGTCACTCAGTATTTAGCTGGTGCACTACCATCAGGTCCTATAAGCAGTAGTGGGGTCATTTTAGGCCCAATTAGGGCAATAGAGGACCTTATCAGTAGGCTCAATCAGGTAGGAGTTTCTAGTCGCAGTAAAGGCCCTCATGTCCTAAGTGTGGGAGGAAGCATCTGGGGATATGCTAAAGGCTTGAGTGTATGCTAATGGTGCAGTCTAAGGGTTCACATTTAGAGAGGCTGCCCTACATCACGACAAAATGCCATTAGGGTATGACGTAGTCGGCAAGTTCAGCAGCTACTACTCCCACAATGCCTCCTTCAGCTCGAGGTGTTCCGACACACATAGGGCATGGTACATCTAGGGGTGGTGCATAGAGTTTAGGAGGGCCTAGGAGAATTTATGATATGATAGACCACCAGGGTTCAGAGGCTTCTCCACATGTTTTCAAAGGTATATTAATGGTTCAATATCATGATGTATGATCTTATAGATCCTGGTTCTACATTATCGTTTGTTATGGAATTGGGGATAGAACCCAAATAGAATCATGAAATATTCCCTGTATATACTCTATTTGGTGAATCAATTATGGACACAGGGGTTTATAGGGATTGTATTGTCATCATGTGTGGTCAAGACACCACAACCGACCTCGTCGAATTGGTGATGGTGGATTTTGATGTGATAATGTTGATGGACATACTTAACTCATGCTTTGCTAATCTTTGTTGCTAAACGAGAGTTCAAGTTACTAGATGAACTAGTCGTTGAGTGGAAGGGGGTCATGATGTGCCAAAGGGTAGGCTTATTTCTTACCTTAAGGCAGCGAAGATGATCAGCAAGAATGTATCTACCATTTTGCCTAAGTCACGGACACTGATGTTGAGGCACTGACACTTCAGTCTGTGTCGTTTGTGAATGAATTTCCGGAGGTCTTTACTGATGAGTTTCCTGGAGTCCCACCCGATAGGAGATTGAGATTGTTATCGATGTATTGTTGGGTGCGCGGTCTATATCAATTCCATCCTACAGAATGGCATCGTCAGAATTGAAGGAGTTGAAGAAGCATTTGAAAGACTTGCTAAAGAAATGTTTTATCCGACCAAGTGTATCGCCTTGGGGCACGCCGATTATTTTTGTAAGGAATAAGGATGGGTCAGTGAGGATGTTCATTAACTATCGACAACTCAACAAGGTCGTAATCAAGAATAAGTCCACATTACCAAGGATAGACGACATGTTTGATTAGTTCCAAGTGCTAAGTACTTCTCCTAGATTTATGTAAGATCGGGATATCTCCAATTGAAGATCAAGGAGTGGGATATTACGAAAATAGCTTTTAGGACCCAGTATGGGCACTTTGACTTGCTGGTGATGTCTTTTGGGCTAACGAATGCTCCTGCGGATTTCATGGATCTTATGAATCAAGTCTTCAAGACTTTCCTCGACTCTTTTGTAATAGTGCTCATCAACGACATCTTTGTGTATTCACGAAGTCGAGAGGACCATGTCGATCATCTCAAGGCGATTTTGCTTACTCTTTATCAACACAAGTTGTATGAGAAGTTTTTGAAATGTGAATTTTGACTCGAGTCTGTCACTTTCTTGGGTCATGTTGTCTCTAGTGAGGGAATCAAGGTTGATCCTCAGAAGATTGAAGCTGTGAAGAATTGGCCTAGACCTACAACTCCAACAGAGATTCGTAGATTAGCTGGATTAGCTGGATATTACAGGAGGTTTGTGGAGGGGTTTTCCTCTCTTGCCTCTCCGTTGATCAAGTTAACACAAAAGGAGGCTAAATTCCATTGGTCATGCTTGTGAAAGGAGTTTTCAAGAGTTGATGTCATAGGTGACCACGGCACCGGTGTTGACCTTACATGAAGGTACAAATGGATTTGTGGTAAATTGTGATGCTTCAAGGATTAGACTTGGGTGTTTGTTAATGCAACATGCCGAGGTAGTCGCTTATGCTTCTAGGAAAATCAAGAACCATGACTGGAATTATCCAATACATGACTTAGAGCTTGCGACGATGGTGTTCGTACTGAAGATTTGTATCATTATTTGTATGGGGTCCATGTAGAGATTTTCGGGCGGAGGTAAGTCTCTTGTCTATCCTTATAAGAGGGAATTTTTTTTAGGTGACTTGATTTCTATTTTATACATGATTTAGGAGCCACGTATATGCGAGGTGATTAGCATATATGCTTAGCTAGATTTTGGGTGATGTGGTAGTTTTGGTTCTGTTTAGACCCGACCTTGGATAATCTTATTTCCTTATTACATTAGGTATTTCGGTAAGGTTGATTTATCTGCTATAATTTTGTTTTTTATTGTGTTGGCTTGGCGACGAGCGAGTTAGGAACCATCACGGCCTTTGGTAGGATTTCGTGTCGTGAAAAAATTGACCCTCAAATACCCAAATGTATCCTTATAATTCTATGACTTGGAATATCAAGATATGTAATTAAAATTGAGTGAAAAACACTTACCCCCAAAATAGTAGTGCAAGTCTCATCAAAAATCACCTCTTCCCAAGATTCAAGACTCAAAATAATGAAAAAGAGACAAACACTCAAAATATAACCCCAGTCAAGAATCTTCGCACCTGCACTCCCTAAGTGCAGGTGCGACGTCACTTATGCGATAAAAGAAGTGCTTATGCTCAAATCCCATATCAAATCCAACCTCACATATGTGCTCCATCTATTGCAAGTGCAGTGTCGCAACTGTGACAAACACCAACGCATGTACGATCCTGTCTACCAAGCCTAAACTCCGCAAATGTGATCCTTGTAGGCACGCTAAGGACAATGCTTATGTTATCTTTCACCTACACAACATGCACCGCAGGTACGACACACCAACACCAACAACACCAAAGCATCCCAAAATGATCTGAAACATACCCGAGCCCATGGACCTTCACCAGCCATACCATCAAGTCCTATACCTTTCCAAATTAATCCACATGCTCAAAATCCCATAAATAACATCATAACCAAGAACCGAAGATCAAAAATCCATCTCTTAACTTCCAAACTCTTAACTTCACCAAACACGTCTGAATCACACTTGGACATTCCATATTACAACCAAACATTACGCACAAGCTTTAATAAACTAAATGAACCTAACCAAGGTCTCAAAATCATAATCGGAGTCCGATAACACCAAAGCCAACTATCGGTCAAACCAACAAACTCTCTAATTCTTCAAATTGCCAACTTTCGACAACTAAAGAAAAAGTCTCCTAGAAACATAAAAACCAAATCCGAACATACCCCCAAGTGCAAAATCACAATATAACCCTATTGGAACCATTGAATCACCAATTCAAGGTCGTCTACTCAAAATTCAAACTTTGGTCAACTCTTACCACTTAAGCTTCCAAAGATGCAACCAAGTGCTCAAATTCAGTCCCAAGCCTTTTCAAGACCAAACGAACCATCCTCGTGAGTCATAAAACATCAAAAGAAACTAAGGGTAACATAAAATAGGTTAATGGTGCTCAAATACACAAAATGATCGGTCAGGTCGTCACATAATTCTGGAAATAATCATTAGAATAGTTTGAAAAAGTGAAAAACTAAGGAAAGAGTAATTTTGTACCTTCTCCGATACAGGGATTTCGTGGAAAAATATTAGCCAACTGGTAACTTTGAATATAACTACCCGATGTTCGTTTTTAATTTTATTGCTCCGTTTTGCGATTAGAGACTTTGAATAGGCTCATTTGATGTTTCATGAATTGCATGTGTGGTTGGTTTTTTTATGTTTTATGAATTGCGTGTGTGGTTAGTTTTGATCTTCGAGAAGGTTTGGGGTGTTTCTAAAGAAGAATTCTTAATTTGGAAGCTTTATGTTGTTTGAGTTGACCAATGCTTGACTTGTGAGTAAATCACCCTAGATCGGGGATTTGATAGTGTTGTTAGCTTAGTATGATAATTTTGGACTTGTACTTATGTTCGGTTTATATCTCGGGTGACCCAAGGTCATTTCGGCACTTCTAGTCAAAAGTGAAAAAATTGAGTTCATGAACATTTAAATTCTTGAGTTTTGATGTTTAATTCGAGTTAGGTTTGTATATATAGATGTTTGGAATGGGGCTTGTAGGGCTCGGTGAGTTTTAGATTGGTTTCGTGTTGTTTTTCTATGTTTTTCCATCATTGGTGCTGCAGTCATTGCATTCGCAATGACCAGCTCACAAATGCGAGGTGTGCATTTGTGAATGCTAACTCGTATATGCGAAGTTTTGGAGGGGCTCAGCTTCGCAATTGCGGAGCTAAGATCGCATTTGCGATGTTCGTACTTGCGAACTTTCAGTCGCATTTGTGACTTTAGTTACTCAGGATTCTTAGCATTTGCGACCACTAGTTTTCATTTGCTAGCTTGTAATTTCAATCAATAGCTCACAATTGCGGTATCTACAGCTGGGTTATATGGGAAGGGTTCCAAGGTTATGCTTATTTTATTCTATTCTTGAGACCTAGACATTGTTAGGAGTGATTTTTGAGAGGATTTTCTTCCCAACGTTAAAGCTTAGTAACTTTAACTTGTTATTGATTAATTTCCATTATTCCCCATAGATAACTTTAACTTGTCATTGTGGATTTAGACCTCAATTTGAGGTCGAATCTTGAAACAAATTATATATATGGACTCGGGGAAGAATGGGTCAGTGGTATTTTGTCTAACTTTCACATCTAGACCATGTGGGCCAGTGTTGACTTTTTATTGACTTTTGGGGTTTCATCAAAGATTGAACTTTTTTTCATTAGGGATGTTTACTTTAGCATTATTTGTCTTTACAACAACAACATACCCAGTAAAATCCTACAAGTGGGGTCTGGGGAGAGTAGAGTGTATGCAGACCTTACCCCTACCCCGAAAAGGGTAGAGAGGCTATTTCTGGAAGACTCTTGGCTCAACAGGAAAGACAATAATATCATAAGAGAAACAAAAGAGAAGGCATGTAACAACAAAAGATGCCAGAAAGAAAATAACAACAACGAATAAGTGAAAGGACAATAACACAAAACTATGCAAAATAATAATGTGAACTCAACATACACCGCTAACAAACCTAAACAAAACTCCATCAGACTACCCGGTACAAAGAGGGAAGAACTCTCGACTACCCCCTAGCCTACCACCCTAATGCTCGACCTCCACATATTTGTATCATGAGTCATGTCCTCGGAAATCTGGAGTCGCTCCATGTCCTACCTAATCACCTCGCCCCAATACTTCTTAGGCCGCCCTCTGCCTCTTCTTGTACCTTCCAAAGTCAACCACTCACACCTCCTAACCGGTGCCTCTAGGCTTCTCCTCCGCATGTGTCCGAACTATCTAAGTCGCGCTTCCCGCATCTTGTCGTCAACGGGAGCCACGCCCACCCTCTCCCGAATATCTTCATTCCTAATCCTATCTAGCCTAGTGTTCCCATACATCCATCTCAACATCCTCATTTCTGCTTCTTTCATCTTCTGGATATGTGAATTCTTGATTGGCCAACACTCAGCTCCATACAACATTGTCGGTCTAAACACCGCTCTATAGAACTTACCTTTGAGTTTCGGTGGCGCATTCTTGTCACAAAGGACTCCATACGCTAATCTTCATTTCATCCACCCCACCCCAATACGGTGCGTAACATCCCCGTCGATCTCCTCATCTCCTTTGGATAATTGACCCTAAGTACTTAAAACTTTCTCTCTTGAGGATGACTTGTGAGTCAAGCCTGACTTCCACATCCGCTTCTTCCGTTACGTGCTGAACTTACATTCCACATATTCCGTCTTAGTCTTACTCAACTTTCTAGATAATATTTTATTAGGTTTCAATCATTTTGAAGAGAATTGCTAGGGAAAGCAGTATTGGGTTGTTGAACTTGTTGTATAATAAGGTAAGTGTCTTACTATCTTTGGTTGAGGTAACTTTTCCTAATAAATTATATCATTTTCTACATGCGGAGGTGATGCATATGCGAGGTGACGAGTGTATATGCATCTTCTAGGGTTATCCATGCTGGGGTTGATTATATGTTTCTTTGTGCCTTGTTGAACTATGTGATCTTCTTGACTTATGTTTTATTTGCTTCTAAAACTATCTAAGCATAATTATCCATGCTAGAAATAATTTTTAAACATGTGACATCTAAAATGAGCATGAAGGGTTATTCTTGAAATTTTCTTGATTTGATTGTAGTCACACCTTAAATTGCGAACACATATCTATGCATGTTATTCTTGTGCTATTGAGATTATTTATCATATTAAAAGATCATGATTGGTGCCTTAGAGAGATATGTGGCACAATATGTATTTTTGTGCGATTAATATGATATTGGCACGATGGATATGGGAGTTGGAACAATGGTTGTCTCTGTGGGAGGAGTATGGGAGTTGGACTTTATGTTATGTTTATTTGTTTCTTAGATACATACATGTATTCTACCTTGGTTTCTCCTACATGCTTTCATATCGTGTTTGTTTTTATCACATCAATGTTTCTTACTTGGTTTATATCTGTGTCCTCTATCTTGTCTGTTACTATGACATCAATATTTCCTATTTGGCTTATGTCTATCTTTTCATATCTTGTTCGTTATTGTCACATCAACGTTCCCACTTAGTTTTTTATTGTTACATATATGCCTTATATCATGTTTGTTACTATCATATCTATGTGTCCCACTTGGTTTACATCTATGTTTCCTACTAGGTTTGTTACTATCATAGTTATGCTTCTTACTTGGCTTGTCACTGTTCCGTCTATGCTTTTTACTTGGTTTATTAATGTTATATATTTGTCTTCTACCTCGAAAATAGCCACTTGTGCCTTCTACCTTGTTTGTTGTTGTTACGTATATGCCTTCTTACTTGTTTATTATTGTTATATATATTTCTTCTGCCTTTGATTGTTATGGTTACTATGATAGGTCATTGGTTTATTTGTTACTATTTTTGTGCTGATTTATATATGGGATCAGTCGTATGTCGTTCTTATATTTATTGGATCGAGCGCACACCGCACTATATGGCCATAAGATCGGGTTACACACCATAATAATATTATGACCGGATTGGGTTGTGTGCCGCAATAGTGTTGTGATTTGTTGCTTAAGTTGTCGACGTGTGATTATTTATGCATTTTCTTATACAGCCTACATGTATATTTCCTCGTTTTCCATTCATATATTTTCTTATGTACGCATGGCACTCGTTGAAGAGTTGTTGGATACCTGGAATGTATCAAATTGATGTTAAAAAGACTCTCCTTCATATCTTGACACCAGGATCATGTAAGGGCATTTATTTGAGCTTGTTTCTTGTTTTATGCTTCTAGTGTGCTTAATTTGTTGTATAACTTGTATGGATGGTCAGCTTGGTTTCGGGAAGGTTTTTGATGGAAATGGAACATATAGTTCCAAGGTTGGAAACTTAAATTGCAAGAGTTAATCAAGGTTTGACTTTTGTGGAAATGACCCAGTAATGGTGTTTTGGTTGTTCTAATATGTTTGAATGGTGATTCTTTACATAGGTGTATGCCCACAATTGGACTTGGAGGTTCCTAGGATGATTTGTCTCATCTTGTTGAAAGTTAGCAATTTGAACGTTTAGAAATTTTATAAGTTTGACCATAGGTTGACTTTATGGATATCGGGTTAGGATTGTTGTTCCGGACCTTGGAATAGGTCCATTTTGTCATCTAGAACTTGTTTGCAAGGTTTGGTGTAATTTCGAGTTGGTTTGGTAAGAATCAAACAACTGGTTGTGTATTTTGAAATTCTTGAGTTTCATAGCTTGCAAGATGTATTTTGGTGTTCGATTGATGGTTTTACATGTTATTTTAATGTTTTGAGCTAAAGAGTTAGTTTGTATGATGTTTATGTACTTCTTTGGACGTTTGGTGTGGGGCTTGAGGTGCTCGAGTGAGTTTCGGATTTGATATCGGGGTGTTTTGGTTTGTTTCAGATTTTCTGGTGCTGCAAACCTTGAATTTGCGAAGGTTTGCTCGCATTTGTGATGGCCGAACTTGTGGTGGACTTCTTGCATTTGCAATGGGGGCTTCCTGGGGAGACCTCGCAATTGCGAGGCATTGGTCGCATTTGCGACAATGAAAAGGCAGCTGATATTTCGCATTTGCGAAGTGGTCGTCGCATTTGCGAGGGTGGATGGGTAAGTAGGTATTTCCAATTGCGATGTGCTTGGTCGAATTTGCGGCATGCTCTGGCCTCTAGGAAGGCAGTAGTCGCATTTGCAAGGAATGGGTCGCATAACTCTTGTCGCAAATGGGACATCTGCAGCTCGTTTGTAGTTGATTATTTCGAGACTTACTCTTATTGACTTGTTGGGAGATGATTGTTGAAGAAGATTTTCACACATAGCTATTGTGTAAGTGATTTTCACTTAATTTTGATATTTAATCTTGATTTCTAATGGATTTTACACCAAAATCATGGAAATTGAAAGGAATTTTTGGGAATTTTGACTATGTTTTAAAAAATGAAAAAATTGGGGATTTGTGAGACGATTTGGACTCGGATTTTGAAAACTAATCTTATATTTGGACTCATGGTATTATGGGTATTTGAGATCTACCCCTCGAATCTACTTTTGATCGTGCGTGCCTATGTTTGACTTTTGTTGACTTTACGAAAATTGGGTCAAGATTGGAACTTTATTGTTTGGGAGTGATTCCTTTAGCATTGTTTGATATTATTAAGTGTTTCTAGCTAGATTTGAGTCGGATAGAGGTGAATTTTAGAGGAAAGGCATTTTTGGAGTATTGAATTGGCTTGTTTGAGGTAAGTATCTTGGCTAACATTGTGCGGGAAAATACCCCTTAGGATTTGGCCTTAATTGCCTATTTGTGATATGTGAAAAGCGACGTGTAAACGAGGTGACGAGCATGTACATGGGTGCTATGTGTAGCTTGTGACCGGATTAGACCTTAGGATATTGATGTGACTTAATTTTGAGATATTCGTTATATGAAACATGCTTAATCACTTTTTGGCTACATGAATATGATCGTTTTAATTGTATTAGTTGTAGCAATGCTTTATACGTTTGACACCCATCCGCATTTTACTATTTTCATGTCCTTGTGGACCTTGTTGTTAAATTATGAGCTTATACCTTGATGATGTTTTGGTGTTATTGTTTTTTTGATAATTGTGGCACATGTGGACATGTTGGGCCGATTGATTCTGGGTGCCAGTACGAGGTCTTTGTCGTGCGATTGTGTCTATTATTTTACGCGTGGGGAAAAATAAGGGTGGCATTTTCTCAGGCTTCCCACGTGGCAAAATAATAATGGCGATATGCGCATGTGGCGAAATAGGGGAGGCATTTCATTATTACGGGCACATGCAACAAAATAAGGGCGGCATTGTTGATGATGTTATGTTATGACTCGGGGGTGTCTTTCGTGATGTTGTTTATGTGTTGAATTGGGTTGATAGTTTGATCACATACATGTTTCTCAAAAGTTCCCGTATTGTATTTCTTTTAATGAGTTATTTTTTAATTTGACATTCTATCACATGCCCCACTTCTTTTAATGATTTGTTGACTAAGATGAGTTTTTCTACATTAGGTTGTCATCACATGCTCTACGAGATGGTTGATATTGTTTTTCCTTATATATTCTATTGCGATTTATTGATATATTGAACAGGTTATTGACTAGTGAGTATCACATGACTTGAACCTCGTCGCTACTTCACCGAGGTTACTCTTGATACTTACTGTGTGCCGACCGTAGTGTACTCATACTACACTTTTGTATATTTTTGTACGAATTTGGGTATTGGTGGTAGCCGACCACGAGAGTAAGAGCTTTCTTTTTTGTGAGAATTCAAGGTAGAGTTGTATGTTCTCGTAGTCCCTTAGAGTGTCACATATTTTATATTGATACTATTAATTTACATTCAAACTGTGTAGTATCTTTGGGGATATTCCGAATATAATTTAATTATAGCTCTTGACTCTGTACTACCTAGTTCTCGGGAGATGTTTGAGTGTTGCCTTTGAATTGTATTAACTCTATTTCCGCTTTTACATTAATTTCTACCTTATTATATCATAATTTGTTGATTTAATTTTGTTAAGTGATAGGCTTACCTAGTCATAGAGAATAGGTGTCATCACGACCCCTATGGTGGGATTTGGGTCGTGACAATATGCTAGGTAACGAGTGTATATCTATTTGCTATCGGTTAAGCATAAATGTAGAACTGGCCTTATTATGCCATGTTGCTTTTTGTATCATGTCTTCCATGCTTTAAGTAGATTGTGAAACTCGTTGAATGTTCTTATTCCTGTTAATAGCTATGTTGATCTTGTAGAGATATTGGGCACTGAGATTATTGAAACGTTGATTTGGAAATTGGTGCAAAAGTGACGATTATCTCTCTTGTGGTGTGTATATTTAATCACTGTTATTGATGTTGTGGTTGCTCCTTACCTTGCTTGGTACTGATTTATATATGCTCTATGAGGATTAGTGATATTGAACGGTGGGTGCTTTCGTGTTGTGCGGATGAGTTATATTCCACAGTGGGTGCTTCCGTGCTGTGAGGATGAGTGATATTGCATAACGACTGCTTTCGTGCTATGAGGATGATATATATTGTACAATGGGTGCTTCCGCACTTGTGAGGATGGGAGTATATGTATGAACGGTGTTACCATGCTATTTGATATGATCTTTCTAATCCCTTGCTTTTACTATGTGGACTAAGGACTTGGCTATGCTGTTTCATGGTGCCTTAACATTTTTGTTGGGTTCCAAGTTGTTGTGAAAGGCTTGATGGTGTTATTTGAGAGCGTATAGTTGTTATTTTCCTTATTTGTTATCTTCGTTCCTCGTACTATTTTTCCTGCTATTACATTTGTTACCTCACTTGTTCTCTCTTTTTGCTATCTTACTTGCTATTTACCCTTGTTATCCTAATAGCTATATTTCTCATTATTTTCTCATTATTTAACTGCGCATGTTATATATGAGGTTTTTTATCTTAGCCTCGTTACTACCTCATCGGAGTTAGGCTCGACACTTAGCGAAGTATATTAGGTAAATAGTATTCATACTACACTTCTGCACTTCTTGTGCAGATTCTAGCATTGGTCACAGTGGTGTGCAGAAGGCTCGAGGTAGTTCTGCACTCTATTTGCTTTTCTATTGTTTATTTCACAAATTGTATTTAGTAACTCTATAGAAGCTCATGTACTCAGTGACACCAGTTTTGGGAGGTTATTGAACATTTGGGCTTAAACTCATTACGTATTTTTGAGTTTTACTCTTTATTATGATATTATGTTGCTTCATGTTAGTTTTGTCCTTTTATTATGTTGGCTTTCCTAGAAAGTAATAGGAGGCGCCATCACGACCCCATGGTTGGGATTTTGGGTCATGACAATTTGGTATCAGTTCACTAGGTTGCATAGGTTTCACGAGTCATGAGAAAACATGGTAGAGTCTTGAGGGTCAGTGCGGAGACATATGTACTTATCTTTAAGAGGCTATAAGGTTTTAGGGAAACTTCACTTTCTTTCCTTCTCTATCGTACGACTTTGTTCTATCCTAAAGTTTGAATCTTTCTTATCTTATTCTCTCACAGATTGTGAGGGCGCATGCTTCAGCCACAACTAATCAAGAACCGGAGCCCCAAGTCATAACCACTACTAGGGGTAAGGTCTAGGGTAGAGGCCGAGCCAAGGGCAGAGGTACAATCCAGTACAAGGCACGTGCACCAGCACCTGCAGCTAGTCAAGCTCAAGCTAGAGCGGTGTCAATTGTGCCTCAGATGGATTCAGATGATGAGATTCTATTTGAAGCTGAGTCGGTGAGGCCATCACATGTTCCGAAGGGATTTATTACTACACCAGTGCTTCAGGATGCCTTGGTCTGTATGGTGGACCTTATAGAGATGTCATCAGTCGCTTCCAGGCGGGGGGAGGAGCTCAGACTCCCGCCACTCCTACTCCAGAACAGATAGATCATGGATATCGTACCCCGGGAGTGTTACTAGTTAGGGTGGTTCAGCCTGTTATTGCCGTGCAACCTAGGGTTAGGCCCGCAATGTCAGATGATGAGCTAAAGAGGATGGATAGGTTTCAAAGTTGTGTCATGCCCCGACCTTGGGGAGTAGGACCAGCGCTCAACCAAGTAACCAATCAAGAAAGCCTACTTGGTTCCCACCAATCAACCTTGCCCATTAATAATTCCAGAATGAATAATAAGAGATAGACAATCAAGAGGATAAAGCATACAATGTCGATTTTGCACTAATTAGGAAGTTCCCCTGCTAGATAGCAAAATAATACAAGTTCATAGTTTAAAAGTGGAAACATCCGAAAACTACAACATTTTTAGTTTGTATTCCCCCATACAAGACACGACCCACATTATGTCCACGGAGTCTTTAAATAAACATGAATGTAATATGGAAGTGTTATAAGGCCCTGACCATACCTCAAAATACAATGTACGAGAATTAAAACGACATAAGGGCCCGATATGGAGTAGGGCCCACTGAATCAGCTAAGAAGTGGGTACACCAATCAATAACTTGTGCCACCTGCCTAGGAACCACCTGCATCTATTAAAGATGCACAGCCCCCAGCAAAAGGGAAGTTAGTACATATATAATAGTACTAGTATGTAAAGCTAAGTAAATAAGAAGAGAGAAACATGGAAGTAGCAAGATGATCAATAATATTTAAATGCCAAGTTAAAGCAATAATCCATTTTCAAATAGGCATTAACATTTCTAGTTAGGATATCATTAGTTGCCGACACACCACCATGCATGTGGCATGGTGTCCGATCTCGACCCGATCAGCTAAGTCGTCTCACCCTAATGTATGTGGATCGACGTGGTACCATAAAACCACTATTTGTGTGTCATGGCATCCGATCTCAGCCTGATTGTCCAGGACGTCTCACCACAATGTCATGTGGATCGACATGATCTTTGTTATCAATAAATGCATCCCAATTAAGGGGAAATAATCTCAGATTTGTCCCCCAATCATATCCTACATCGACACGTGAAACTTCAGGCTTAGGCCTTTACAACCCACCCTTTTCTCGATTGCATAACTATGCTCCCAAAAGCATTTCATAAGGACTTTTTCTTTCACTTGTCCCTTGAGACATAAATAATCATTATCATTTGGCACAAATGGTCACATTTCATATGTCATACTATCATGTGATGACCCAAAGGTCATCCTAATATAATTCTAGCTAAATCTGTGTTCTGAGGCCCCGAAAGCCTCCGTTAATCTCACCTCGATATGCGTGTGCAGCCCGGGCAGGTAGCTGGGAAGCTTCCATGTGAAAATTTTTGAAAGATGGGATTTTTGAATTGAATAATTGAATAAAGTTGACTTTGGTCAACATTCTTGGTAAACGGACCCGGACCCGTGATGTGATGGTCCCGGAGGGTCCGTAGGAAAATATGAGACTTGGGCGTATGCCCGGAATTGAATTCCGAGGTCCCAAGCCCGAGAAATGAATTTTTAAAGAAAATTGTTTTCAGTAAATAATAAAGGATTGTGGAAATGAGTAATTATGTGAAAGTCATGTTACCGGGCCCGTATTGCGGTTCCGGAGCCCGGAACAGGTTTATTTTATGTTATTTGTCCTATCTGTGGAATTTGGTGTAAAACGGGCTTGATTTGATTGGTTTCGGATTCAAATGAGGAAAGATGGAGTTAATGAACTTGTGGGGTTTCTAAAGAATTTGAAATATGGCTTGAGAGGTGATTTTATGTTCCCGAGGTCCGAATGAAATTCCGATACCAGGAATAGTTTTGTTGTGTCAATTATAACTTATCTGCAAAATTTGAAGTCATTCCGAGTGGTTTAGGCCGGTTCGGCGCGTTGAAGTGAATTCTAGAATTTCAAAGTTCTTAAGTTTGATTAATTTGGTTTTGGGGTTTGATTTCGAGTTCCGTTGTTGTTTTTCATGTTCCGGAAGTTCGAGCGAGTCCGTATCATGAATACAGACTTGCCGGTGCTTTTGGACGGGGTCCCGAGGGGCTCGGGTGTGTTTCGGACCCCCGGGAGCTAAGTTGAAAAAACCAGAAAATCTGCTATCTGGTTTCCTTCTCTGCGATCGCAGAAGGTGGGTTGCGATCGCGGAGAAGGATTTTGCTGGGGTTGTGATTGTTCACTGCGATCGCAGCCTCCTCTTCGCGATCGCAGAGGTCTGGATTCCAGACCTTCGCGATCGCATCCCGTTTCTTGCGATCGCATTGAGTCGCGTCTGGGGCCGGGTGAGTTTGTTCTTCGCGATCGCAGGCCTCTTGTCGTGATCGCAGTGAAGGAATCACTAGGCAGTGTTATTAAATACGGGAATTAGCTTCATTCCACCATTTTCATCTTCCTCCTCAAGATTTTAGAGA